>VZTO01023904.1:0-42387 GCA_013400615.1 Syrrhaptes paradoxus | reverse complement strand
TGTGTAGCCACAGTTTGGAACAGACCCTCCGTTTGGGTAGCAGAAGGGCTGCCAGCACATCCTCCAACCAGGATAAATCATCCCACCACATGGTCCTTCCAAATCCACAGGGGTATTCTTTGGTACCATCACAGTCTTGGTTTTTCAGTGTATGGGAGCTTCTCCCCAGTCTAGTCCCAATCACGTGCCCTCCATCGGGACCTCCAGAGAAGGGTCCTGCAGGCTTTAGGATTTCTGATGTATTGGCTTGGTAAGAACTAGTCAAAATATCTCACCCTTTTTAAGGATTTCAGAGTGACTTTTCTGTGATCCAAAGAGCCATAAATCCAGCAGGTGCAAGCAAGACACCCTTCTATCGAACCTGCATTTAGTGATAACTCAGGACTATGACCAGGTGGATGCAGGGATGTGTTTGGCAGGAACAAGAAACAGGAGTCCAGGAGCAATAAGCTAACACATGCATTTGAAAAGTTTCAGCAGGAACAAGCCAGCAGCGGCATTGCAGAAAGTGAATCACTCTATGTACTGCAGAAACTGTTACAAGAAGTACCAGGAGAATGTTATGCAACGCTAACTTTGACTTATCACATAACTTAGTACATAACACCAATAAGATCCTGCAGAGAGACTATTTTGGCAAGTAATTTGCCCTCTCTGACCTGCCTGTAATCTGTGATAGCACTCTCATTGCTTCAATGCTGAGTGGACTGGAAAAGAGACAGAAAAAAAATGTCTGTCAAAAAAAAAAAAAAGAAAAAGGGAAAAAGTCAGTCCTCCAAAGGAAAAATCAAACACTGACAAGTCACACAATGAGTAAGGAGAAATGTTTCTCTCTACCTGCTCCTATGTTATCTCAGGGCATAGCATACCCCTGACCCTTTCTTCACCAATTCCTTTGTTTTAGGATAAAATTTCAGGTGGGGTGTAGAGCTGTGTTCAGAAGAGCTCCGCTTTGATTACCTGCGGCTGTGCAAAGGTTTTCCCAAAGCTTAGAAAGCATGCATGCAGAGTTGCAGAGTCTTGCACCAGCTGGACAACATCTGGCAAGCAAGGGAGGACGTGGCACTCAGAACCCCCATTTCACCCAGTGCTCAGACACACCAAAAACCAGTTCAGCCCCAGGCTGATGATGAAGAAAATGAATTAACTGGGAATAACAGTAATGGTCTTCTGTGAGAAGCATTTAAATCTGGATAACTGGCTACTAATTCCCACTGGCACCAGTGCCCATGCTGGTGACTGGTCTGGCCATGTCTTTAGCTGTGTCTAGTACCTGGGTGTTGGCTTTGAAGGAGCAAGGGGGAACCTGAGGAACTCTAGCTTTCCACACCAAAATAACTGTTAAAATGCGTATGTGTCAGCCTCAACACGCCAAAAATGCAATTTTAGTCCTCAGATCTTTTTTCCACCCTCCCCAGCAGCATTTTTAGGGAAGCAAGCATTTCCTGGGAAAGCGTGTGCTCCTGTTAAGAGGAATTTGTTTTAATTCAGAGGCTCAGCTCAACACTTGTTATAGATCTCACTTCAAATCAGAAAAACTTATTCTCCTAAGCCAAGAGGGTCCAGAGAGTTTGCGCCCTTGGATTTACTGTGATACATTGCTTGGGCCAGCAGTTATTTTCCTTCCCATTAAGCTTTTACCAGGGAAACCTCACAAGCCATTCCTTCAGAGGCACGGGGCAGCAGTGGCAACCACCCCATCAATGCCACCAAGAGCTGGTGGCGGGGAAAGGACATGGAAAGCATGTGCCATGCCATTGGCTGCACATTTATCATGGAATCATGGAATCACAGAATGGTTTGGGTTGGAAA
This sequence comes from Syrrhaptes paradoxus, assembly GCA_013400615.1. Classification (NCBI taxonomy): domain Eukaryota; kingdom Metazoa; phylum Chordata; class Aves; order Pterocliformes; family Pteroclidae; genus Syrrhaptes; species Syrrhaptes paradoxus. The sequence goes on along the minus strand of VZTO01023904.1, from coordinate 40,575 downwards.
GGACCTTAAATCTCACTGAGTTCCAAACCCCCTGCCATGGGCAGAGACACCTCCCACCTAGCCCAGGATGCTCAAAGCCCAATCCAGCCTGGCCTTAAAAAGGTTTCATGGCGTATAACGTCACTTTCATAGCTGACTTCAGCACCTGCACCCATGTGTAATGAGGAAACCATTGCTGGCTGCAACCACAGCTTCTGACCACCCCATCTCCATGCCCCCCAGGGCAATTCAACCAGGGATTTATGGGGTCAATATCTGGTCGTGGCACAGAACAGTGGGCTGAAACCTTTGATCAATGAAAGGGAAGGCGACCCGAGAAGAACCACAAAAGACTTTCTCCCATGCACCTTATGAGCCACTGAGACCAGCAGCACCATCTCAACCCACGGCACACAGCTCTGGCACACACCTTGCCCCCATGGTTGCTGAGACACATTTAAGTCCCCATATGGCACCCCATCCACAAAAGCAAGGTTTCCAATACTGCATGAGTTAGCGGTGCCTTGCCTGTATTTTGGACATCTACCAAGCATGCTGCATCCTCTCTTTCGGTAGGAATCCCCTTAGCTTTATTACTGGTCCAGGCTCTGCTGGTTATCCCTCCCCACCAACTGCTGTCTGCTGGTCCTTGCAAGGCTGGGAGATGTTCCCAGACCAGCATCTGGAAACCCTGGTGTTCAACAGACAGTCGTACACCCTCTCCCCAAAGTTTTAATCCCCAGTGCTTACTCACACCTTCGCTTTTTCCTGTCTCTGGGGCATGTTCTTGAATCCTGCATCAGGAGCTCATGAACGCGTACCCATGCCCTTGAATCCATTAACCGTGGCAAAGTGATTAATTATTTTAACCTCTTTATGGCATCACTGTTAACTTACTGCACATTCATACTTCCAGCAATATAAATGATAGTCTAAAAAAAAAGAAGGACACATGTTATTGAACTATTTATAATAAGAGCTGTCTGGAGCAGAAGAAGATCCAAATGGGCATAAGAAAGCAACAAAAGTTAATGATTCAGAGATAAAATACTATGTTTTAATCTACAGGGTGTGTGACAAAGCCAAGAAATTTGAAGCTAAAAGGGTACATGACCAAGGCAAGAGCCTCAGGACACATCTTCAGCTGCTGTAAAATCAGTGCGATTACAGAGGGAGTGTTGCTGTGGTTAAAACACAGAGTGGAAAGGAGGAGGCTTTGGATCCATGCCCCGGGGGCTCTGCTTTGACCAGGGGCTTTCCTTTCAGTCCTGCAGGCAGTCAGGTTAATGTGTTTGGGGTTTTCTTCCCCCATCCTATCTCCAACTATGTATGCTTTACTGTCGATCTTGACAGCAATGAAAATCTTACAACCAAAACCATTACCCCTGTGCACGTTTTCAGCAGCACATCTTCCTCCCACAAGATGTTGCTGAACACTTGTACGATGGACAAGGACACAGACCCAGTGGGTTGGTTCCTGGGGGTCTCCTGGAAACCCTTGCATCCTCTCCTGACCCATGACCACGTCTGTAGCTCTCCACAAGCTACCCAGACCAGGACCCTCTCAGCCACATCAGCACATGGGTGTAGTGGGAAACGTCTGCTTGGAGATGCCAGGACCGAAAGCCATCCAGGAGATCCTCCCCTCCTGCTGGCACCTCATCCCCTCTCTGCATCCCACATGCAGAACCATCCACATCCATGGCACCATCTGGCTGTTTGGCTCTTCACCACTGGGAAGTGAGCTTCATGCTTGTGGACCCAAAACACAAGAGTCAGGCAACCTTGGGCATGTTTAGAAAAACTGGCCCAGTGCTGTTCACTCTATGGTTCGTTCGGCCTGATTCAGATTATTTCCCTTCAGAAATTAGGGGAAAATGTGAGTGAGGACTGAACACAGTTGGTTTAGGAACCTGAGCAGCTCTGAAGAGATATATGAAAGGCAAGATATTTGCTTTTTTCAGTGATGAATTTCTAAAAAAAAAAAAAGAAAGAAAAGAAAATTTGGGAACATTTTTTTCTACTTGTAATATATACAGTACTGAAGAGGAGATGACTTTGTCTTGTGTCAGATAACCAATATGGTGAAAATACTGGCTGTATGGAAGGAGTGTGATGTTGGGGAAAGAAAACTGAAGAACAGGCAACTCTTTGGCTGAAACAGAGAACAAAGGGAGAGTAATTAAAAAATTAAAAACGTTTCTCCAGGCCAGAGGAAAAATGTGCTGACCACCAGCTCAGGACAAGGAAGAGAAAGATCTTCTAGAGGACATGAGCAGAAACCCCTGAAGCGAAGCACAGCATCAGGAAAGGTTTTTGTCCGTCCAGGGGAAGAGGCAGCACCCAGAGAGCAAAGCGGTGATGGAGCAGGGGAAATGGGGTAACCTCTGCCCACATACAGTCTGGCACATGCAGCAGCAGCCCCTCTGCAAACGGGGCTCTAACGAGAGAAGGGGTCTCTAAATATGAGTAGAGACACTGTGGGAAAACAACTGGGGAGAAATTAGTTTCTCTAAAGTGATGTCTGCATCCCAACAGAAGTTATAATATTATAAGAAAACCTTTGGAGTACGGTAAAACGCAGTTACTACTTTCTCGGACATCACTTGTCCCATGGCCGTCAGGTCCTGTGGGTCCCCTGAGCACTGTCACTGCTCTCATCTGCCATCACCAGAGAGGTCCCCCTGCTTCAGGGTGGACGTCTCAGATGTACTGATGGCTTGAGAAGCAATAGACACGTCTTGTCACCACCTTGATTGCTCTTATATTTGGTTGCTGTAAGGGTCCAATTGAATGCTGTTTACTCCAGAAAATTTTGTGCAGCAGTGCCTGCCCTGGGGTGGGTGCACTCACTGCAGGGAAAGTTCTTGGGCATTGTGTACCCAGTCTGATTTGTCTTTCATTCCTGGTCTCATCCTTATTGCTGTCTCTGATGGCAGGGGAAGAATGCAACGTGGTTGATGCCTCTCAAGTCTGCAAGGAAAATGACAGTATTTCCACCCCACATTTGGACATATAAGGTAAAGATTTCCTTTATAATAAGTGGCCACATCTAGTCTCTGAAGCCCCTGTTTCAGATAACTGACTTAGCAATTCAATTTATCCCTGACTTTATAAACCCAGAAACCACATAAAGCCAATTGGGTTTTTCCTGTGAAATGTCATGTTTTTATGCCAGGCTCTGGACTCTTGGGATCTGGCTTGTTTTAGCCTGCCAGAATCACTTTGTTCTCCCCGCTGATAAGGAAGTACACCTTGGATAACCAGATTTATACAAAGTGGGTTTGTAATTGGACCTTCCTGTCCTATCCCTCCCTGGGCTCTCACCAACATTCACCTCTCCATCTGCCTCTTCCCGCAGCACTGCAGCCACATCGTTAAAACATTCCCACACCACTTTTCCAGAACAGCTCATGGGACAAAGTTTTAAAACCGAGATGGGTGCCAAAGTCCTCTCCTCAACAGGTGACACCAGTGGGATCTGCACCAACATCCACGGTGTGCACGTCGCATGACGGTAGGGATGCAAATTGTGTTAGATCAGGTGCTCTTGTTGCTTCCCCCATGGAAAATAAACCACGTGCATCACTTTGGGAAAAATATGCACCACTCTGGGAAAATTCTGCATCTCATTTTGAGCCCCAAATCCTGTACCCTCTGAGTGGCCCTCTATGTGTGCCCCCAGGCAGCTCTGAAAAAATTCCAGGGAGCCTGAATCCCACAGATGGGGATACTTGAGTTACTCCATAAAGAAAAGGGAAACCTGGGAACGTTCTCCTTTTCTCTGTGCCTGCTCTTCTTAGCAGCTTATACCTTGTGAATTACATACCAAAAAAAGCCTGTGAGTTAGGCAAAAACACAGCTTTAGCATTGTGTAATACCTGGAAATTGGCAGTACACTTCTCTATAACAACATCATGCTATGGCTAAGTGACATTTTTTTAATTACCTTCTTTTCCCCCCAAGATAGCTGAACCACTTCAGGACATCATAAGGTTAAACACATCTGGATCTCTTCCATTGGGTCTTCACAATTAGTGGGAAAACACAGAGTGTTTTAATTTCTCCTTTTTTTTCCCCTGAAAACCACTTAAACAAAACTGAAGTTCTGCAGCACGACCCTCCAACCCAAGTAGATGGTAAGAAAAGAGTTGTACTTTATTTGTACTACACGATACAACCAATGAAATATTAATTACTGGAGTAAAACTAATGAGTGTCCTTCCACACACAACACAAGTCTTGGGCTGTGCAGAGGTAGGCACTGCTAATTAAAGTCCACTCGAGTCCTCTGAGGCTGCACCAGGTCTTCACACTAGGGGATTCGGCAGCATGGGGGGTGGGTTCCTCCACAAGGAGGGTGGTTGCGGGGCTTGGGTTCATACCATCTCGTGAGGATCCTCAAAAATCTGCAGTTCCTTCCATGAGGAACTGGGGAAAGGAGAAAATGCAAGGCAAGGGGAAAGGAAGAACAGGAGAAAAAGGAACACAGAGATCCTCCTTGCAACAAAACCACGACCCTGGTGATCTGGGTGAGATGCTGGGCAAGTCTTTGTCTGTTTCCTATAAGCCTAAAGGTCAACCTGTATTAATATAATTACAATTTATTATTATTGTTTTGTATTTTTAAATATAATTATATACATTACCCTAAAAAAAGTAGAATGTAAAAATATGTTATTTTCTGTTTGGTTTGGGGCAGAGGGGGATATTAGGGTAGGGGGAGACATTGCTGTTGGATGAGGGAGTTGAGGCTCTTAATTTGTAAAATGGCACAAACCTACAAAAGCAACTGGAGAATACTAGATGAAGAGAAGAGAAAGTGCTTCTTGGTCACCTGTTCTTGGTCTTCTCCCCTGCCTCCATCTGGGAAAGATTTTGACAATGCAAAAAAACAAAAAATGTGTGTTAGTTGCTATAGGCCTCCTTTGTGCTACACCTCAGCTGATTCCCCTGCCTTTGTGAGTGGGGAAGAAAGGGAATTCCAAATTTGGTGAGGAACCCCACCATGTCCAAGAGCAGGTGTGATCACATCTGTCTGGAAGCACCAGGTTCCCACTCATCAGCATGAATGTTGTTTTGGGGAGAGGCGTAGGTTATTTGGTTTCCTTAGTGCCTGAAAATACTACAAATTTTTGAACTTCAGTGTTTTAGCAACGTTTTGGATTTATCTTTACACAACAGTGAATTTGACAAACTGTGCAGAAAAAGAAACACAGAAATAACAAGTTATACACTCCTTGCTGACACTATTAGCAGATGGAATTAAACATTCTAAAATTTGTGATATTTGGTGTTCACATTTAAAAAATTGAGACTAATAGGTCTTTTGTCAGCAGAGCAGGAACTGCTGAAACACCTGAGTGGGAGGAAAAGACACTTGGTAAATAACCAGAAGTGGCAGCACAAGAAGAGCTATTGACCAGGTATTTTCTTTAAAGGCAACCTAGTTAAGCGAGCATACACAGTGGTTCCAAAAGTTTGCTCGGCCAGTACTGCGCCTTCCCTGTCCCCAGCCTGGCTGTGACTTGGGCTGCTCCTCTCCCAGAGCTCCCCAAAACCACTGCATTTTTCTTCTGCAGCAAGAATGTGCAACAGGAAGCCCTTCACAAACAGCACCTGTATTTTAAATCCACACCCAGGGTTCATCCAGATCAGCTTCCAGCCAGAGGGATGCTGCACAGATTTGCTCCTTGCTTGGAAGATGGCACTAGAAGGAAAAAGAGCAATGCCACCGTGTGTTCCTGGCAGCTTCTCCAGCAGATGGAGAGAAGAGAGACATTAGTCCTGTTTAAATCTTCAGGAGTCACATACACATTCCAACATAAAATACAACTACTTGTGTTTTTCTTTGAAGGACCAGGAGGTAAAATATTGGAAAATCATTCACAAACAACAGGGTAACTGTTATTGGCATATATGGAACTCCAGATCTTCCGGAAAAATAACAATTTCACACATTCAGCTTGTGATTATTGAATAGAAAATGTGTAAAATTATGCAGGGTTTGGCTTTATTTTAAGGAAAATTTCATTTTTATTCTAAGGAAAACAATTTAATTTCTTCTGAGCAACATAATTATTTTCCTAGGCAGAAGCTGATATTCTACATAATTTGTGGAAAAAAATCTTGTACATCCCTTCTGCCCCCCTCCCAAATAAACAACTTATCCCCGTTTACTCTTTCCACGTTGGTCCTTGTTTTGCTGATTTTACACCCTAATCTGGTCATTTGGGCTCTAATGGCTCTGGCATGCCACTATCCTCTTTCAACCTCCTTCCCTCGAGGGGAGACCCCCCCACCACCACCCTCACACCCTCAGTCACGCCCAATAGTTTCTCCTGTTAGTGCTTTGCTGGAAACCTTTCCCCCTTCTACTCTCTGCAAAGTCCAGTGGTTTCTTGCAGCATTACCTGGTTTAACCTTGTGCAGAGATTTGCCCCCGTGCCTTCATGCCTCAACCCTCCTTTTGAAGATGTTAATGCTGTATTTTGGATTTTTAGCTGAAATAAGGGTGGTGATGGCAACGTGTGTTCAAAATCAAGTTTAGTTAAGTGCATTGCAGGGTGTTTATGCATTTGTGTATCTGCACCGTAGCCCTCAGTGGGGAATGAACAAACTGTTCCCAAAACTTGCAGAGGTGGGCACATGGCAGCTCAGGCTCTGTGTGAAAAGGGGCACGTGGCAGAAAGTTACAGGACCCCTGAGCGAGTATTCCTTATTTATCATAAATATTTACATTTTATGAATGTATAATGTATTACATAATATCAAATATATAAATAAATAAATTATATAAATAAACACATAAAATTATATAAATATATAAATGTGTATTTATATAAATATTTATATGCTAATATTGTGTGTGTTTTCCAATTCACAGACAATATGTGTTCTCCTCTTGTTAACATTATTTTGATAATCAATAGCAGACATTGTTCTTGTTTCATGTAACAAAATTTTCTAATGCAATCCCTGCTGGCTAAAAATCACAGGAGCTGTCAGTGCGTGTTGCTCTTCCCACCCACACGCCCATCCCTCAGGCTGCCTCTGGATAAACCACCCCCAGAGCATCTCTTAGAGGGACATCACAGCATCCTTGCTCCTCTGGAGCCAGCCCAGACCTGTGCCGTAGCTGGGAGCATCGGCAGTGTGCATCTGTGGGGACAAATCCTGGTCCAGCCACAGCTCCATGGTGGGATGGAACCTGATGGGGACGGGCAGCCTGGGCACACAGGAGAGGTTTTGCTGTTAATCAGAGCTGCTGGGGTTGTTCTGTTGGGATGCTGATGGGAGAAGAGGTCTCACAACGGACAGGGGGAAAAGGAAAATTGCTTTCAGAGGGAGCTGTGTTGGGGGGATGAAAGCTGGGACCACCGCAAGCAGCATCCATACGCCCGGAGCATCTCTCTGTCCCTGTTCCTAAACCATCTCCGTGTTCTCTTCCTCCTCCTCATCCCTCTCCATACTGGAGGCAGCGGCAGTGACCCTCTCTCCTTCCATCACCCACCATGCCATGCAGAGGTTCTGAGCACCCGAGGCAGGCACAGAAACTCCCGGGGTCCAGCCACCCTGCAGAGTCCCTCCTGGTGGTCCAGCACAGACCCTCAGTGCTGGAAAGCTGCTGTCCCCCAGAGAGGTACTGACCGCCCGCAGAGCTGGCATTTTTATCATGCGCACTAAGAGGAGACATAATCAATTCCCCAGTTGGCACTTTGCACTGAATACCCACTTTTTCAGCCTGATAGCAGGACTAAATTAGTTATTTAGCAACGAGACCCTAATTTAAAGTGAGCAACTGCCCTGACAAGGATCATTGTTCAAGGCCGTCCCCCCTTTGCTTTCAGACGAGGGGCCCACCAATCCCTGGAAGGTGATAAATAGACAATTAGAAAATAGATATATTTTGTTAGTTCTACAAAGCTCCCTGGTGCTGTCAGGCTCACAATAAAGGGGGCTCCGGTAAATTGGTGGGCAATGAAAGCCAGCTGTACGGTCATCACTCCTACCGACACAAAGCCATATGTGGCCATTTACAGGACATCCCTGAGAATGGATGGAGCCAATAAGACCAGAGGGAACTAAAAATACTTGACAAAGTTGGCTGCTCTTCATTTAACAAGAATAAAATATCTAATGGAGTGTAATGGAAGCCATCAATCACCCCCAAGTAACGTGCAGCTTTAATACTCTACTTTTAACTATTAATGCAAGTTTTTATTCCTCTGCAATAATTCAGAAATGAGTATTATTTCCTGTGTGCGGCACAGTGATGTTGTGCACGGGCTGAGAAATGGTGTGGGCCCAGCACCACCATCGTGAAACAAATCCAGACCGAAAGCTTTGGGGGAGAGCATGAACAAAGAGGAGTGAAGGCGAGAATAACAACGTACTCAAAGATAATGTGAGATCTAATGTGAGGAAATATTGCGTTTAGGCTGCAAGCAAGATGCCGCTTCTTCTTTTTGCTTATCAGGCTCTTTCTAGGCAAGGAGATAGGAGGAGGTGTCAGGGGAAGTCCTTCAACTATCTGCTTATCAGGGAAAAATACTTGAAGTGCTTCTCCTGGAAGCGAGAATCAGAAAGTGGGAAGCTCCTGGCAAAGAGGGATTTTGGTGCACAGCTTAGCACTGGACCTGTGCAACGCCACACGGATGTTGGGTGTGACATCAAGCCAGGTTGCACCATGGCATTTGCCTTCGAGGCTGTCACAGCATGTGCGTGCCACTATTGAGTTATCACGGCAGTTTTAAGAAGCTACTTTCTAAAGTAAGCCATGAGCCAACCAAATGCCAAACTTCATCAAAATAAAAGAACAAAAAAAATTGCCTTGTGTTATGACCACTACAAACCAGGACTGGTCTCTCTGTCTCTCGACTGTGTGTAAGAAGCAGGCAGACAAAGCCGCCACGATGTGTGGAAACTGGTATTTATGAACCACAGAGCCACGACACCCTCACGAGACCAGAACATGCACCGGCATGTCTGAAGGCGCTGGCTGTACTCCCACCCCCACAATGTTGGAGTCTTTGCCTGCATTTAGCTGTGGCATATGTTGCAAGGGAACCACCTGCTCTCTCCTGCCTGTTTTTAGCTGCTGTCATGGGACAAGAACCGTAATTTATTTTGCAGAACACTGAGTGTCACATCCTATGAGTACTTTGTTGTATAAGATGCAATATAGTAGCTGGAGAAAAGTGACCTTCATAATGGAAGTGTCCTATAGAACTAATAGAAAATGATAACCAATAGGTTTCACCAGGTAATTATATATCTCTTCTAGAACAGTTTTAAAAGCCAAGGACATCTCTCTCCATAACATTGGGAAGTTCAGGCTTGTTTGGTATGGGCTTCTTTTTTTTGCTCTTTCAATTCTGTTAGAACCAAATTAATGTAGTCTCTGGTCCTGTCTAAGAAAATTTCCATTGGTGTTGTCAGGGATTCGGACACAAGGCTTAATCCTTTGACTCTAACCAACTAGCCCATCCTTTCTGCATGTACCACAAGCTTACAAGATCTACTCAGTCTTCCAAACCCAGCTTAACTGATCTTAAATCTGTTATGTTTTATTTTATTGGGAATTGCTGACCCTGTAACAAGTACAGACATCTTTATGTATGGCTACAGCCACATGTGAATGCAGAATTTATATATCCTGTGCCACTGTAGATGCCATCCTGAACCCAAGCCTCTTTTGTGAGGTCTTTTTGGTCTTTTTTTGAAAGATTTTGGCAGCTGCATGTGATAATGATACTGACTGAAGTGCACTCCTCCTGATGCATGATTATCCATGTCAGAGCAGACTAATAATTTATTCTCTGGATATGTACAACACACTTTTAGGGAAGAAAACCCCATTTTTTAAATACTCCTCTACTCTTCAGACCCACTACATCTTACTGAAATAGCCAACGTGCCTTCGTATTGGAGCAGGGTAAGGACAGAAAAGCAAATGCGCCCACGGCATCGTGACAGAAATGGGCACTCTTGTTTCAACAAGCTCAGTCAGTGGACAGAAAAATACTCCCAACAAGACCTCAGTGGAAGTGTTTGAACAGTTTCCGAAAAAGGGCTGGAATAACAAAACACAACACATGTCCACAGCCCCATTTTTTTCCAGCACAAATGTGTGCATCCAGGAATGCAAGACACGGAGTGGGTTATGCTTTCTGTCCCAGGTTTTCAGGTTTTTAATGATACTAGGGGAAAAAGACATTGCTTTCATAGAGCTACGAAGTATTGTACATATATGCTTTCTGATAGCAGTCTCAGTTACCCACAAGCTTACCCGTTCCTGTCTGAATCGAGGCTTTTCCATTGCCTCAGGAATCCCAGATATGTTACTGTCTCTCTTGTAGAAAAAGATTGAAGTTCCCCTAAATCGCTCTTTCCACGAAAATCCAGTGCAGGATCTCAGAATGCTGGAGGTTAGAAGGGACCCCTGGAGATCACCTGCTCAAGCAGGGTCACATAGAGCTGGTGACCAAGAGTGTGGACAGCTGGGTTTTGGGTATCTCCAAGGATGGAGACTCCTCAACCTCCCTGAGGTGCTGCTTTCTCACCTTCACAGTGAAAAACTTTTTTCTGGTATTCAGGAGGAACCTCCTGTGTTTCTACGTGTGCCCACTGCCTCCAATCCTGTCACTGGACAGCCTGGGTCCCTCATCTTCATTCCTCCCATCACATATTTATACACAGAGATGAGATGCCCTGGAGCCTTCTCTTGTCCAGGCTGAACAGCCCCAGCTCTCCCAGCCCATCCTAGTAGGAGAGATGCTCCAGTCCCTTCATCACCACTGTGGTTCTGGGAGGCCAGAACACTCCAGATGTGTCTCATCACTGCTGAGAGGAAGGCCCACCTCCCTTGACCTTCTGGAGACACCCTGGCCAAGATGACATTGGCCTTGTTTGCTGGTTCATGGTCAACTTGGTGTCCAACAGAACCCCCAGGGCTATTTCTGCCACCTGCTTTCCAGCTGGGTGGTCCCCAGCATATACTGGTGCTGAGGAGCATCTCTCTGACCACCCAGGAGGTTGAGCAGAAACCTCACCTCCTCTTCTGGCATGTGTGTACTACAAGCAGGGTGTGAAGCAGGCAAACTCAAATGGACCTTGTCTGGGGTCTCCATCCCCAGAGCTGGGCTCAAATGCTCTCTGCTCTGCATGCTTCAGGGGTGAAACCTGGGGCAGTTCCTGATGCCAGGAAACGCTAAGGCTAAGGTCTTTCAGGAGTAGTCCAAGAGAAGCCCATACCAGCCTCTAGTGAACATCAAAGAATCAGAGAAATATATATTAAAAAATAATTAAAATTATGGTCCAGTAAAAAGAGTTTGCAAAGGATGTAGGAGTTGCATTACCTTTTGGTTCTGGCATAGATACAGCTCCTAGAAGCAAGAGACCTTTGCAAACCATCTCTATGGAGAAAAGAAATCACAGTTTCTGCAGTTCTGGCAGCCATGGGGTTTTCCAGCCCTGTCCCAGCAACCTCCATCTGACACAGGAGGGAAACAGAGTCAAAGCAGCTGCCCAGCTCTGTGCAAAGGGTGAGGTGGGTGGAGGGAGTAGAAAGGTTTGCACAAGCAGTCAGTGCTGCAGAGGGCTGCCTGCAGCACTGGGAGAAAAAGAGACACCTCTGGGGGGAATGCTGAGATGAAAGGGGAAAGGAGGGAAAAAAAAACAAGATATAAACCAGGAGAGAAGCTTTGAAAATGAATCTTGGGAACATATGGTCCTGCTCACAGGAGAGCTCAGTGTAAGGGTCCTGAAGGCACTTATAGCCCCCAGGAGCTCCTCTAGAGCACCCCCCACCAAACCCTGCCTGTGACCCGGGGACTTGATCTCAACCTCCTTCTCCCATCAGCCTCTGCTCAGTGAGGCCATGGGATGCTGCTGCCTGGTGCTGCACCCTCAGTCCTGGAGAAATCACAAGCCATGGGCTGCTGGGGCATGTTAGAAAAGAGCCAGTGGTGACAGAGGTGTGTTGTAGTTTTGACCCGGGCTGTCAGAAAAACACCACACATACACTTGCTCACCTTCCCCACTCACACAAATGGGCCGAAGAATTAAAGGGGTGAAAGGAAAAGAGACTTGTGGGTTGAGAGAATAACAATTTAATAACTTAACTACAATAATATTGAAAATAATAACAATAATAATAATGATAATAATAGCAATAGCAGTATATAAAAATATCCAAATGAGTGACACACAGTGACACCACTCACCACCTAATGACCAAGGCTCAGCCCATTCCCAGCTAGAGAGTCTCAAAACCCCAGTCATGGAATGGAGATAATAGCCCAAGCATCCAAGAGACTGGGATCTGACTGAAAGAGCAAGATGATCCAGAGTGAGAGAGCATTTCTGGACAGAGCCTCACCTATACCCTGGCCATGCTGTGCATGGTATGGAACAGACCATTGGCCAGTTTGGGTCTCAGTCCTAAACCTGAGGTCAAATCCTGGGCTGGGAACTGGAACTGTGCTCCCTCCCAGCTTCTCCTGCCCCTGCAGACATGGGCACAGCAGAGAAGCTGGAAAGTCCTTGACTGTCCTGACAGCAGCTCTGCCCATCAGTGTGTGACCAGCTTATCCTCAGCACAAACGCAAACAGCCTCACACCAGCTGCTGAGAAGAGAGTTAACCCTGTCCCAGACGAAACCAGGACAACATGCTTTCAGGAGACCCACAGCCAGCAGAGCAATGGAGACCTCTCAGAGGAGCAGGAGGTGCTCATGGTCGTCCCTCATCCTGCTGCACACCATGGTGGTCCCCAGGTGACCAGGAGCAGCTCCAGAACCCAGCTTCCCCAGGTCCTGCTCGTCAGGGAGAAGTCCCCGGGGGAGGACAGGCATCTCTCACACCTCCAAGGCAGCATGGTCTGACCAGACAGGAAGGGATGGAGCACATGGTGGTGATGATTTTCTCTTGCTGAAGATGCAAAATATTACAAAAAAATGTAAATCTGTCATAACGTCAAGTGTTATAACATCCTGGTTTGCTCCTTTCAGCACTGGGCTCAAGGCTGAGATTAGAGAAGCTGTGTCCGAAGCAATATTCAGAGAGCTGGTTGTAGAAAATACAATGCGCCGCTTGACATCCTTCTGGGGAAAGGTTTGGCACATGGCTGTTAAATGGAGTTCTTCTAATTGTTTACAAGGCATAGCCTTAAAGATCCATTCTATGATTAAATTAACACAAAATGTATTAATACATGGAAATCACCAAACAGGATGTATTTGCCAGGGATTTTTTTTATTATTATTTTGTTTACATTTGATAGGACATAATGAGGCCATTTTGGTGCTAATTGTGTCTCTGGTAGAGACATGATTCAAGAGCACAGCCTACCGTTGTTGAATGAAATTGCCCAGAAAAGTAATTGCTTTTCAGGATGAGCTTGTGCTCATTTATATTATTATGATTTGTTGATTAACCTTTTTTTTTTATTTCTTTCTGTTCTGCGCATAATAAGTAGGATCTTCTCCTTTTGTAACTTTATCATTGTAATAAACCTTGGCATGCCAGCAGCAGCCCAGAGATTGTCATTACCTGCCCATGTCCACCTGAGCCCTACTTAATCAATTTAATTAATTTACCTTACATGATCCTTGTTATCAAGTTTAATCAATTCCATTTGAGACACCAAAAACTCGCTGGCCACTCTTGTTACACTTTGTGGGGAGGGTTGTAGAAGCTCTTGAGTTGTCTGTTTAAGGAGAAATCAGCTTTTTCTCTAAGACCTTTGCTGAGTGAAACCCTATACATAAAAAGTTTTTAGAAAAGCTTCTCCCACTAAAGGAAAAATATAAATACAGGTCTATTCAAGGACCAGTATGGGACATCCAAAGAAGAGTATAACAAATACTTTATCCCTAATAAAGGCAATCCCTTTATTAAGGTTTTTATCTGAATGTTGTCCCACTAAGGAATTATTTGCAGCTCAGGAGGTTCAGTCACTTCATTTTTGATGACATCTCCAACTCAGGAACATGGGACAGGAATGAGGATACCCCACTGACCCTTGAGTTTATAAACTGGTCACAGAAAAATCATGTGAGTAAAATAAAAAGAAATAAAAGAGCAAGTTTAAAATCTGGTCAATATTGCAAAGTCACAGCACATTAGAAAAATCCACACACAGAGCGATGCAGGACTTGAAAACGACCTGCACATCCAAGGCATCATCCCCAGGAGCCCATGACATGTTGGCCCCTGAGGTGTCACAGCAGCATCTCCAAGAAGGAGACCTGCCACCCCTTCCGCAGAGGTTGCAGGCATCCCTGGAGATGACACAGGTCTGCAAGGCATTCTGCTGCAGAGGGGGTCTCTAAAAGAAAAATTTTAAATTATATTTTAAAAAATAAATTTTAATTTTTTAATATATTGCATTTAGAATTTTAATTACATTTTTTAAAGATATTTTAAAAATATTTATTAGGGTGTTTTCATTTTTTTTTTCAAATCATCTGCTGTAGGAACATTGAAATTATTTCTTGCCCCCTGCTACTGCGCCAGCTCCTTTCTGCAAATCAAGATATGCATTTCACTTCAGGTTGAACAAAACATCTCCTCTGACCCTGAGAACAAAGTCAAGAAGGATCATGTTCTGACTCCACCCAGAATGACTGGCGGTGGCTTCTGGACAGCTTTTCAGGGGAAGGGAGACCCGCAGAACCAGCACTCGGGTCAGTGTGTGCTGGTGTGGAGATGCTCCTGCCCTGGGGGAGGAGGGGCTGGGTCCACACCAGGGCACGGGGAAAACCCCCACCAAGGAGCACTTGTTCTCCACTGTGTCCCCATGTCCTCTTTCGCTGCTACCATCCCCAGTCTCAGCAGTGATGAGAGGGAGCTCGGAGTGAATAATCACTGTCCTGGTTCCAGCTGTGAGAGTCGACTTTCTTCCCAGCAGCTGGCGTGAGGCTGGTTTGGGTTTGTGCTGAGGAGAAGCTGATGACGCACTGATGGGCAGAGCCGCTGCCAGGACAGTCAAGGACTTTCCAGCTTCTCTGCTGTGCCTGTATCTGCAGGGGCAGGAGAAGCTGGGAGGGAGCACAGCCCCAGTTCCCAGCCCAGGATTCAACCTCAGGTTTAGGACTGAGACCAAACTGGTAAATGGTCTGTTCCACCCCATTCACTGCATGGCCAATGTATAGGTGAATCTCTGTCTGGAAGTGCTCTCTCTTGCTCTGGGTTCTTTCCCTCTGGGTCACCCCTCTCTCAGGGTCGTCTTGGTCTCTCCGACACTCGGGTTCTTATCTCCGTTCTGGGATTGAGGTTTCAGGACTCTCCCTGCTCTGGGATCGTTGGCCAGGAATGGGCTGAGCCTTGCTCATGGGGTGGTGAGCAGTGTCACTGTGTGTCACTCATTTGTGTATTTGTAGATATTCCTATTATTATCATCATTATTAATATTGCCAATATTACTGTAGTTTAGTTATTAAATTGTTTTTATCTAAACCCACGAGTCTCTTTTCCTTTCTCCCCTTTAATTCTCTCCCCATGCCTGGGAGGGTGGAGGGGGGAGGGTGAGCAAGGGGCTGTGTGGTGTAAAACCATGACACCATGCCTGCAGACCACACATTGGCATGTCTGGGTGGCCGCGGGCTCACAGCATGAGAGGCCAAGCGTTTGGAGTCTGGGGATACTGAAACAACTGGATCTGAACTGTGAGTGCATCTGCAGCCCCTTTGCCCAGTCTCCCCACTCACACCCCCAGAGACCCCTCTCAATTTGCACAGGTGGGTGCTGAGGTCAGGCAGGACTACGCATGTGGTGTTCACCAAAAACACCATCAGTGCCCGATGCTTTGGTGTCCCTGAGGTAATCTCACCTGCCAGCTGCACCCCTTCTGCCCAGCTCCGGGGACTGTTGCAAGCCCTGCAGACCCCAGCAACAGCACAAGCCACTTCCTCCCAAGCTGGCGCCTGCAACGGGGGAGCTCAGAGGGTGGTGGATGGCACCGGCAAGCAGAAAAGCAGGAGCCTGTCCCCAGCTGCAGGGCACCCCCTTCTCCTCCCACCTTTCATAAAATGCCTCTCAGGCCCCCAGCAAGGGCTAAGCCCCCCGTTGTATTTCTACAGAACACCACTGGCTCACCCTCCTCCCTCCCCGGGATGGAGGAGAGAATTAAAGGGGTGAAGAGAAAAGAGACTCGGGGGTTGAGAGAAGAACAATCTAATAACTTTCCTTTCCATGTGTGCCTGGTAATCCCGTGTCATGGCACTTTTTCCTCTAAAACAGAGTACATTTTTGCAGCAGCATTCTGTTTTGCTTTACTTTTTTATTGTGTAGGTGTGCAGCAAACAGTTTTTTATGTAAGCAGTCCAGATTTGAACGTTACACTTGTTTTTCATCCCGCAAGTTAAACAAAGCTGAAAATCTATTACTACATGATTAATAAAAAATGGATGAGTTTCTAACTGCTGAACTTTTAATTAAAATAAAATATGTATTACTCTGAATGTTTGCAATAGGAGGCTGTAAAGTATCCCTGCACAGTGATACTGAGAGAGTTTGGAAAATCTGACTGCAGATCTCCACGTTTCAAAATGAAGATGCTGCTGCCCGCAGCAGGAAGACACTTTACTGGTCCCCATCTGGGAGCTTTGCTTTATCTCAGCTCAGTCTGCCCTTGCTAGCGCCCAAAGCTGACACATCCAGCAACTCCATTACCTTTTCCCAACCGGCTTGTGAAGCCAAAACCCTGAGGATGACTACTGGAGCAAGGCTGAATGTTTTCCATTGCTTCCTCCTTTCCCAGATAGGTGAAGGTTTTCAAGAAAACCAGTTTCGATGAGGAATTTCAAATTACAAGGGAAAATTTAATTTTCACAATTGCTAGCACCGTTTTGCAAGGAAAATCTTGACCACCCTTCAAATGGAGAAAACTTATATTGCCTTTCTTTCTGCTGCAGGGACATCTTTACACAATTGTGTCACTTTCTCCCATAGCTCCTATACTCCTCCCTAAGATCATTAATCACCCCAGAGATCTCTCAGTGCTTCCTGAGCCCCCTGAGCTCCCTGCCCTGTGCCTTCCACTAGCCTGAACATGGGGCAACCTCCCTCCGGACAGACATTTGCAGGGAGACCCAGCTCCCACGCTCCAGGGAAAGGATTGATACGGGTCAGGAGAGGTCCCAGTCCTGGGGGTCTGTAAGGGATGATGAACGGCGATTGTCTGCTGCAGGACAAATGGTTTGTCTCAAACATTCTGATTGTAAAAGACTGTAATCATATTTGCTGGTAAGAAGTGAGGAATGTAAAAGTAGCAAATCTTGTTCTTTTCCTCTTGCTACTCTACAACGATGTAGTGAATCTTGCTCCTTTCCCCTGCGCTCCCTCACCTTTGGGGCACCAGCAAGGAAAGCTCAGACAAAATTCCCATGGAAATTAAGGAGACACCTCCATCAGTTCCTATGATAACTGAAGAAAGTTAGGTGGAGACCTGAAAACTTTTGTCTGTAAAAGGTGAACAAACAAAAGGCACTGGAGGACCCACCCGAGACACTCACTGTCATCTCTGGACCCTGGGTGGTCATATCTTCCTGAAAACTTTCCTTTCTGTCTTCTCTCCTTTTCCTTTCTCTTTTGTCTTCAAGCATCTCTGGGTCTCTCCCTGTCTCTAAGTATTTTTCTTGGCACATTAAGGGTGATATCATTATGAGTTTTCTTTCTTTTTTCAGTATCAAATAAGTAGTCATGAGTTTTTCTTTTTAGTGATAATAAATGGTTGCAAGTTTGTTGCATAGTGTTAATTGTTTTAGTTTTGGTACTGTTGGTAATTGTAGCATCGTTACATCATTAGTACATTGTTGTAAGTTTTAGTGTTGTTATGAGTTATGAGTTGTTTTTACCAGGTCATTTGTTTTTTTGTAGTTCCACTACATTTTTATTTTAATTTTTACATTTTACATCCAATGTTTCCCTTTTCCCTAAAGATTATACGCATTAAAGTTATAAGGTAATGTTCGATTGTTTGGTGTCATTTCACCTTAATTTGCCCCAAAGGTATCTGCAGAACCTCTGCGAACCCCACTCATCTCCCCACACCCCTGGGGTGGTTTATAAGCCAGGTTGTGACTGTGTCTCACCTTGCTGGTTCCTCTGGCATCCACCTCCCATACGTTTGAGTGAGCTGCATCCTACCCTGGGACAGATGGTGCTGGTCACATGTGTTTTTATGAGCATAGTGGCACGTAACAAGAAATAAGCTATGAAGTTTCCTGGCGTCAGCAGAGTGAGATAGGAATTGCCTCCTGTAGGGAATCTTGGGGTTTTCTTTTTGCAGCTTCTTGTGATTCACAGTTCTTCCTTGGGATCATGACGTCTTCTGATGATCTGAAGGTTCAACCTCCTCTTGCTGTTGAAGCAAGTCAACGGTTGAAGCTGTTGACTGCCTAAGACAGCAACTTATCTTCCTACCAGCAAACAAAAAACTGATTTTCACCCTAGAAATGATGGTCATTATCTCACTTTGCGTTGCCTTCAGGACAGGTGGGAATTACTCCAGAAGACCCCAGCCAGGACCAGGGCTGTGGGCAAGGAAGAAGGACATCCAGAGAAACTGAGATCTGTGAGAAGCAGCAAAGGAGGGGAGGTGGGATGTAAGGAGCACCCAGGTAAAGGCCAAGAGCGTCTTCCACAGGGAGGCTTTGGCTGGATGAGAAGAAGCTTGGAGCTGCCATGGACTGAGAAGACTTCTGGAAGAACTGGTGGAGCAGTCAGGGAGGAGGAGGAAGGTGATACAGATGGGAAGGGTCTCAAGGCTGTGGAGCAGGATTCGTTTGAAAGGAAACTTGCAATAAGTGAAGAAATAGTGCTAAGGGTGGAGAAAGGCAGAATGTAGCCTCTCCAGGACTGTGGTCAGTGAAGATACCCAAAACCCCAAAAGCTGCAGCTGAGGACAGGGATTTGCAGGTGCTTCTCTCTCATATGGAGTTTGAAAACTGAGGTAATGCTGGTTGAAGGAGAGGCAGCTTCCCCTGGGGGCCTTGGGCTGTGACGGCCATCATCTCCCTCAGTCCTTCCTCCCCAACCCCAGGAGCAGATCAAATTGGATCAGAACAGGCGTGATGCAAGAGAAGAACAACTCCATTGCTTTTTTATGGGGTGTTGTTGGGTAGAGATTTATTTCATGTCACAACGACTCAAGGCAGTAGGAAGAGCTGAAGAAGAGCAGCTCATCAAAGCACGATTCTTGCTCCTCCACTATGGAAACACAACAAAATCTGCCTGTTACTCTCAGTAAGGCTTCTCTTCCTTCCCTTTTCTTCCGCAAAAAGAAGTTCCTTGAGTTAAAGTAATCTCAAAGTATAAACACACTTTATTTTCCCAATACTTGAATAGGCTTCATTGTTTCCACCATTTATATTTAACATTAAAGTTTAATCATGAAGTTGTTAGCCATAAAATACTATTAAATGAATACAGAACATTAAAAAAATTAGTAAGTATTTCAGAATGAGCACTTGAAAATAAAATTTATGTATAGAAACAATGGAGAATTACAATTAAGAGCTCTAGGGATCTAAGAATGATTTGTCCAGCCATTACACAGTCATTTCAATTTAAATTAAAATTGTAACTATTTTCTAGTCTGCTAAAAATATGTGGTGTCACATTAAGAGTTTTAATGGAGCTTTCTCCAGGGAATGCAGAAAAGCTAGTTAGTAGCACATAAATAACTATATATTGGAAATGGAATAAATTCTCTGCTAAAACCCTAATATGATAAAAACAGAAATGACAGTGGATTATTCTGTTTTCCCTAACGAAGCACAGCCCCCATATCAAACCAAAGAAGCAGTTCACAAGGCTACATGGTTTCTCCAGAGCTGACTTACAAAAAAAAAATAAACAAATGTCTTCCTCATATGTTTTTTAACTTGGTGAACCCCTGTGTGAATTATGCAGTACCTCTTGTTCACAGATAGACACTGTTATCTAACAGCTTCCTCCTCCTCCTAGAACACACAGAATAAGTTGCTGTGGTCTATACACAACATCCCTGACATCAGGAAAATTGGCTTTTGTCCAAGTTTTAACCACTGTAAAACATGCTTTTGGAATTTTTTAAAAATAATAAATAATAAATTAAAAATAAATAAAATAAATTTTGTTACCAGTCTCTCCCAACAACGGTGGTGGCATCCAGACATTTCAGAAGCTTTCCGTATGGCATTCCTGTTTGTTTTTTTCAACTCTTCACTATTTTAATAAATTACAGATGTCAGAAGAGAAATTCCCTTAGTTAATATATTGACTTTAATTAAGTAAAACAAAGGCACGCAATTAGACTAATAGCATCAACCTGACCAAGTCTGAAAAATTAGTGCATTTGTTTTTTCCTTATGTCATGCCTATACCACATCTCACTGTATAGACTCAATAACCAGCTTAGCTTCAATATGTAAACATATTTTAATTTTCCCTTCTCCTCAAAATTTAATTCCATGTTTGTCTGTTCAGATTACACAGATCTGTTTTAATCTTAATCCAGGCCAGCTGCAATTTCTCTGTTGGTTTCCTATTGCCCTGGCCCCTGAACCATCTGCGTGCCCACTCCTCTGTGAAACCATCCAGCAGGACATGTCCTGAAGGAAAGAGGCAGAGAGAAGAAGAGCCATGAGAAGGTGAGATCCTCCGTGAAAAATATCTTCTGTGTTGTAATTTTAAAGCAGGGGCTTTAAAAAGGATCTTTACATGAAGCTGTGAATGGAAAAATAATTTAAATGATTTAATTTTTTCTAAAGAATACATAGCAGAACAGGTCTGCACTTCTGGAGGGTACTGCAACAGGCAGGAAATATGATTACACAGGGAAGGATAGGGATTGCTGCATGAATTACAGAGCCAAGGGAGCCAAAGAGATGGAAGGTGCTTTGCTGGAGAGGATTTTTGAAGCATTGGTCCAGGACTGCTCTTATGAAATATCTTCATTCATGGCGTGGACACAAACTGTATTAAGATGCCACAGAAATTTGCTGATTGTACCAAGTCAGAGATCATAGAATCATAGAATCATAGAATCATTAAGGTTGGAAAACGCCTCAAGGATCATCAAGTCCAACCCAACACCACCTAACCCACTAAACCTTGTCCCTAAGCACCACATCTACACATTTCTTGAACACCTCCAGGGGTGGTGACTCCACCACCTCCCTGGGCAGCCTGTTCCAATGCCTGATCACTCTTTCAGTGAAGAAATTTTTTCTAATATCCAGCCTAAACCTCCCCTGGTGCAACTTGAGGCCATTTCCTCTTGTCCTATCACTTGTTACTTTAGAGAAGAGGCCAGCACCCACCTCACTACAACCTCCTTTCAGGTAGTTGTAGAGAGTGATAAGGTCTCCTCTCAGCCTCCTCTTCTCTAGACTAAACAACCCCAGCTCCCTCAGCCGCTCCTCATAAGACCTGTGCTCCAGACCCTTCACCAGCTTCGTTGCCCTTCTCTGGACCTGCTCCAGCACCTCAATGTCCTTCTTGTGGTGAGGGGCCCAAAACTGAACACAGGATTCAAGGTGCGGCATCACCAGTGCCGAGTACAGGGGCACAATCACTTCCCTAGTCCTGCTGGCCACACTATTTCTGATGCAGGCCAGGATGCTGTTGGCCTTCTTGGCCACCTGGGCACAGTGCTGGCTCATGTTCAGCTGGCTGTCGACCAGCACCCCCAGGTCCCTCTCTGCTGGGCAGCTTTCCAGCCACTCTCCCCCGAGCTTGTAGTGTTGCACGGGGTTGTTGTGACCAAAGTACAGGACCCAGCACTTGGCTTTATTGAACCTCATACAATTGGCCTCAGCCCATTGGTGCAGCTTGTCCAGGTCCCTCTGCAAAGCCTTCCTACCCTCAAGGAGATCAACACACCCGCTCCGTTTGGTATCATCAGCAAACTTACTGAGGGAGAACTCAATCCCCTCATCCAGGTCATTGATAAAGATGTTAAACAGGACAGGTCCCAAAACCGATCCCTGGGGAACACCACTGGTGACCGGCCGCCACCTGGACTTAACTCTGTTCACCACAACTCTCTGGGCTCAGCCATCCAGCCAGTTTTTTGTACAGCAAAGGATGTTCCTATCTAAGCCATGAGCCACTAACTTTTCTAGGAGAATGCTGTGGGACACGGTGTCGAAGGCCTTGCTGAAGTCCAAGTAGATGACACCCACGGCCTTTCCCTCATCCACTAGGCGGGTCACCTGGTCATAGAAGGAGATCAGGTTGGTCAAGCATGACCTTCCTTTCATGAACCCATGCTGGCTGGGCTTGGTCCCCTGGGTGTCCTGTACATGCTGTGTGAGCACAATCAAGATGAGCTGTTCCACAATCTTCCCCAGTACCAAGGTCAGGCTGACAGGCCTGTAGTTCCCTGGGTCCTCCTTACAGCCCTTCTTGTAGATGGGTGTCACATTGGAAAGTTTCCAGTCTTCTGGGACCTCCCCTATTAGCCAGGACTGTTGATAAATGATGGAGAGTGGCTTGGCAAGCTCCCCTGCCAGGTCCCTCAGTACTCTTGGGTGGATCCGGTCTGGCCCCATGGACTTGTGTGTGTCCAGGTGGCGTAGCAGGTCATTAGCTGCTCCCTCCTGAATTGTGGGAAGGTTATTCTGCTCCTTGTCCCTGCCTGCCAGCCCAGGGAGTTGAATACCCTGAGGATAACTAGTCTGACTATTGAAGACTAAGGCAAAGAAGGCATTAAGAAGGCATAAGGCATTAAGAGATGAACGAAGAGGAACAAAGAGGAACAGAAGGGAGGAACCAAGAACATGTGTGGTGGAAGGAACATGAATATCTGCAGGAGAAAGTACCAGGAACAGTAGTTTTGTCAGAAGGACGACAAAGGGTGTTGCTATTGCATGAAGTCCATAGAGGAACTGACAAGAGGGATCATTTGATCACCCACCTTCAAAGGAAGATGAACCAAGATCAGCTCAACATCAGGATGATGAAATGGAGAGAAGATGGGAAGCCCTAAGCACTTGGCTAATTCAGTCTCACAAAACACGTCGGTAAGTCATGGTTACTCATAGACTTGGGCAAATGGTGGTGTGATGGAGAGATAAGACTCAAGCTTAGTGTCAATGCCAAGAACATGCTCATGTACAATGAACGTAAATTGCATTCAGGCTCTAAAAGAGTTTCATAGCCAAGGGAATGACTTCAGGACAGCCTCCTAGGTACAGCGTACCAGTTGATTTCAAGATCAATGGATGACTTTATACAAAACCTGTCTGCTGGCAAGAAGAGCAGTCTGAAGGCAGGGAAGCAAGACAAATCTTCTGGCCCCGTGTTCCTCTGCGCAGAGGCTTCCACCAGCTTGGCATGCAACCTGTGCTCTTCATTATCCACACTGCTCCTTTATTTGCTAACCTTTGTTTTGCCTCTGAGTTCCACTGGAGAACAGATGACAGAGTGAAAAAAATTACTGACAGTGTAGTTGGAGTTTGCGTTTAAAAAAAAAAAAAAAGGCAAATGAATCTTGGTTTTTGCCCATTCTCTGATTCCTATCAGCAGATGTCATTCATTCACAGCAAGGAATATTAACAAAAAAAGTCAGAATGGTGGCCTATGAAGGGGAACCTTATTTCACACATCAGAGCTTGTAAGACAACTTGAATCAATTATCTCCCAGTTGTTTTTAGCTTAAAAAGGAGGAAGGAACAAGACATCTTAATTACTTTGTGTCCTTTCATAACATCGTGTCCTGTCACCGTAGGGAGGAGACATTTACTCACACAGAATGTGTTTCTGAGCAATGGCCGTTGGGTATTTCAGGATACTCTCGCAGTCACTCCTGAAATCAAAATTCAGGGAATGCGAAAGCAAGCGAACATTTCAATTCTTCGTCCCTTGGGCTTTGCAGCTGTGATGGGTGATCTAATACGCGTTGTGCTATTCATTAGCTGGACTGTTATCAATGTGCCTTGTCCAACCAGCCTGTCCACCTGCCCTTATTTCAACTCTAACCAAGTTCCAGGCAGAAGCCAAATTATTGGGGAAAAGTTTGTATTCAAACAAGTAGGTGAGCAAAAGCAGAGCTCGCACAATATTGCAGCACCCCAGATATGGATCAGCCACAGCCCTCGGCTGCACCACCAGCATTTTTAGCTGTTTTTCAGCTGATATTTAGCTCAATTTCAACATGCGAAAACCAAACAGGACCCTAATATTGCAGTCAGAGGAGTCAGGTACAGAAAGCATGTAAGTGCTGATACGAAGCTTTAAGCACTAACTAGATCAATAGGTTAGGTGTGCTTTTATCAAAACAGATTTGTTATCTTTCTGTCTGTCAGGTTTGCATCCCTCTATTTTTTTTACTTCTGACTTCTCCTTACTATCTCATTTAACACGGTCCTCAATCAGATAACCTTTCCAAAATGAACATTACCACATTCCACACACCCTTACCAATTAACATGATCAATCAGGTCTGGTTCTTGTTAGTGCCTCTCTCACTATCTGTCAGGTTTGTGTCGTCGCATGTTCTTGTTCATTTTGTCCCTCTTTTCTTATTATCCCTTCCTGCATCTAAAGGTTCTTCACCAGAAACTTCTCAAGGAGCAGCAGCTCTCTTCTTCCACATACCTTTGCAAACATTTCTATCTTTTCTAGAAATTCACTTCAAATTTCCCTATTCCTTCACCTGTGCAACAAGCAGTAAAGGGACAACTTGGCATTAAAAAAACCGACAGTTATAATTAGCAGCTATGCCTCATGGCTGTTGCTGTAATTTTCCAACAACACTCAGCTATCCCCCTACGCAGCCCATTGCTGGGTGAGTCTTAAGCTTCGGTCAAGGGTCAATAACGTGAGGTTTACACACAGCAACTGCCACAGTTGCCTTCACGTACATTAAGGAAAACCTGCAGCACATTGTCAACTTGTCTGAATATTACTGGACATCTCTGCATAAAGAAAGGCTTCAACATACATTTTCCTGGTGCTGCTGCTTGGATTTGTCACAGGGTGGGTGCTACTGAAGGCTAGAGGCATAACTATTGCTACCTGACAGACAACATGTGTGCTTGGAAAACGCATACCCTTTTCAAAGGTGATACCCTAACATCCAAACAACTCTATGTACACGTACCAGTTCTGCATATTTCAAATTTTATTCCTGGTGCTTAAGTTCTGCACCCAGTCCTGTTAAAGGTGTCACTCCAGACTCCTTGTAGACAGTCAGGTCTTCTAAATTCTTCTCCCTTCACAACAGTTCAAAGGTGCTGTTTTTCTCAACACAACAAGAGCACCAGAAGCACATGCGCTTGTTAAGCATCACTGTGGCTTAGTAATGAGATACAAGAGTGTGTTATAGGGGATCATAGTTTAAATCCTAGCACTCTTGACTTCACATTCATTGAAGGCAGTCCATTTTGTACAACACTGAGCATACAGTGCAACTCTGGAACCACAGCTGTGACTTAATGATCTCCATAAATCCTACATAAGCAGAGACAAAAACAGAATTATGCAAATGACTGTTTCTGTGCCACATATACTTGATAGCTGTATACTGAAGCTTATTGTGGTACATCTTCAAACACCAATACTTTAACCCACCTATATGAAAAATAGGCAAGATGAGTAACAGCTTACAGAATTTTATTCTACAAGAGTTGCAGTTAAAAAACATTTATTACAAGCTTTAATATTAAAGGAAACATACAAAAAATGCATGTACACATACAAAACATACAAAAAATTCATGTAAAAACACAGGAAAGATGGAAGACTTTTCAAATACAGCTGTGAATGTGACAAAGAATTACTTTTCTGAAAGGACCTTTCTGAAACATTATGATTAAAAGCTCAGTACAAAACCGCTGCTTGCTCAGCACACGTATCAGCCAGTCACACTCGGCAGCTGAATAAGATGTCCTCCACCAGCCTCTTGTAGACCCAGGCATCACCTTTAAGCCGTTGTCGGCGGATACCCACTACTTCAGGTTTGCTGAGCTGACACACTTCTAACTCAAACACCATAGTTACTTTGCCAAAATCTGACCATGTCTGACATTTCAGGGTATAACTGTACAAAATAAAGGAAAAACAGAATAATCATTGAACTGTTTAATGTTCGTTTTGCAATGCAATTTTTAAAGAACAAAAGCACTTTACAGAAATTATCCCATTGCTATTCAGAATATTGGGAAACTACCCAGAGTTCAGTGAATGGAGAGCTTTGGATATGTTAGTCCAAGAACACTGTCACTATGCCCAAGTACCAACACGTAGCACCAATATCCTAGCCACAGGAACCACTGCCTGCCACAGACCCCTGTTCTCAGGAGTGTGGAGCTGGAAGGATGGAGATGTTCCCACATTTCCCTAGACACGATCAATCTCCTCTCTGCAGAGACACCACTGCTGAGAGGCTCAGCTGGTGTGAGAAGGGAAAAACTGGAAGTGAACTCTAAATCATTACAAGGGGAAAAGGTGCTTCTGTGTAATTCAGTATTCAGATTTTCTCAGTTCAGATTTTGAACTTGGAAATGCATTAGAGGTTGAAGTATACTCTGATGTTCTACAATGCCTATCATTTAAATACTAAAAAACTTCAGAAAATACATATTCATAGGTGAGAACATTTCTTTCATGCATTGGGACATTAGGAGAGACATTAGGCTTTGATCAGAACTAGGAACCAATCCTACTCTCAGTACCTTAGTTGAGTTAGTATATCCTACAAATTAAAATCATCCACACAAAGGTGTGAGGATTCTGTGCAGCATTTAAAAATATACTGCTCTCTCGGCTAAACACTAATTTCTTTTAACTGCCAAGAATGAGGGCTAAAAGGTATCCCACACTATCTTCCAAAATTGTCCCATTTGGTCATGTGACTGTACACTAACAAATCTTTTGTATTTACAATTTCACAAGAGATTCCCATCAGTCTATAAGAGCTACCTCCTTATTAACCATTCATATTTGCCAGGCAAAGAGCTCTATTACAGCTCATTCAACATTGTTTTGCATTTGTGGACAAGCTTTATTGCAAATGTTCATTTAGTGCTCTACACACTTTCTGTAAAATTGTCGTCTTTTACAACATGGTGCTCGATGATCTTTAAGGTCCCTTCCAACCCAAACATTCTGTGATTACAGAATCATATTTTACACTTACCCCTTCTGAACATATTCCACATGCTTCTTTGAAAGAACTGCGATTATTTCATTCAACACTTGGTCTGGATTCAGCAGCTGAGTGGTGATAACATTATAGTGTGCCTAGAAGTAGTCAGCTCATTAAAAAGAAGTCCAAAAAAAAAAAATCTCTCCTAAAACTGAAGACATTATGAAAAGTTTTCATAGAGAAACATTCAAAAGAGCAAACTTAGTGATAAATGCATCAACTTCACAATATTATCATAATTAAGACACTGTAGTAGCAACAGGAACACTAAACAACTGCTGGACAATTAATATCAAAGCATGTATGAACTATAGTCCATTATAAAATCCAAAGTAGCAGTGATGGGCTCGGGCAGCACAGAGGTTACTGCAAGTCTTTTATGTGGCCAGAGTAGATTCCTGGAGAGGAGTGCAGAAGAGAGCCACAAAACTGCACTTAGAGCACCTTCCTGCACGCTCCACAGCTAGGAAATCACCCACACTGTTGCCTGGCCAAGACTGAGCACTTCTGACATCAGGGAACAGGCATGGCACCATGTGGCTTTTCTTGGACTAAAGCATCACCACGCCTAAAGGGAAAAGGTAACTTTCTACTCGGAAGTTTACTGTTACAGGGGTTTTATATCACATATAATACTTCATATCACAGTCCAATAAGTGACTTCTTGAACGGCTGTAGACATCCATATGTAATGAAAGAAAACGTATGCCTTTCTATTTAGCTTTTGAAGTCATAGAAGCAGATAAGAGAAAACGAGATCGCAAAATAGCTGGAGAAATTAACACAGGTTAAGGATGCGAAGTCAGAGTAAAAGACTGGTTCTTACAGTTCCTATTGAGCCTAAAATGTATGCAACGCCCTGCCATAACCTCTGTAACACTGAAATAAAGTTCTATCTTCCCCTATTGTATTCCAGCATCCCTAGACATGCACCAGTAATCTTGCAGGTACTATGGGCAAGGGAAACTGATGCAGAAGGACAAAAGCCTTTAGGGACAGAAGATCTATCTCCTGTTTCAGATTGCTCAGGTTCTTGAATTATTTGCACAGTGCAAACTCATGTCTGATGACTTGGTCAGGTTTGTAGCCCAACACATGTCCTGAACTCGTAGGACTGCCACCTTGCCCCAAACAAGCATCTCTTGGAAAAGCTTCCAACCGGAATAGAGTGGCTGAGTTCCATTTACACAGGCTGCAGAACACACAGTTGTCCTTTCACCGACAGACAGCTCCTACTGTGCAGTGGGTGCCCTACAGCTGCAGCCCCAGCAGCCAGTCAGATGAAGGTGTACATCGCTTTCTATGGAACAGTTTGTGCCTCAGTAACAAGTCTTGCCTCTTTCATGTCAATCACGTTTTTCAATCATGTCATCTACAGATTCAAGTATACATTCCTCCTTATACAACTTCTGAGGTGCATGAAGTTGCTTTTGAGTGATGTATACAATTCTGTTCGCTACACTAGTATTATGCCAATGCCATTTGATGTGTGTTCTACAAAGCTAGTATTAACCTCGTGAGTCAGCTTTGGTAGGTACAAGCTATTAATGTAATTTTAAAGTGCTCTGCACAATGCACTGAAGAACTTCTTTTTCTATGGCTACTTAAAGAAGTAGCCAACTGGCTCAGATGCAGCGACACTAAAATTTTAAAAACCAAATGTATGCTGACATTGTCAGAAATCTTTTCATATGGTGTCGTTATTCAGGCTTTAAATTTAATCTTGTAACAAGTATATCACTCCTGGACTACAGAAACCTAAGCCAGAAATGTTACCAAATTTTTTTTGTGTGTGTGTGTAATGAGCTAGCAATATCTCTATACAAATAACACAATTAATTTTCAGCTATTGTTCCTTTAAAACCATCCTGCTTCCCTCAAATTTGTTTTAGATAGGATATAAAAAGCAATGATCAAACTCTTCCCTTGATTTCTTGGTGACTTGCCTGAGCCCAGACTAACACAACATCATCTAACCATAAGTGGGACACAATCCTGTTACCAGAGAAGCAGTGAATGACAAGGCCGTTACTAAAGGAAAAGGATGTTTTCGATAATTATTCTTTTAATGTAAGATTCTTCCAGCAACCATACCTTAAGTTTCCTCGGACAATCTCTGCTGATTTTTTTCTTTTTGCTTGGTGTAAGCATCATGACCACTTTATCTAGCCCTCTTTCGAGACTCCTAAATAATTTAGCTTTTCTCTTCCTTTGGCTGCTATCCACATGAGCTAGGTTGAGACCTAATTCCACTGAATGACTCCTGTTACATGAACAAAATAAGTTATTTTCCCCTCACTGTTTAGAAACCAGTTATTTCATGCACATCACTAAAATACTACCAGATCTGACAAAATGAAGAAAACCAAAGCAAGTCCAGTGTACTAAGAGTTTCTGTTTTGTACTAAGAGTTTCTGTTTGAAACTCAGTTGAGACTGAAACCCAGAGCTGTATACAGAAATCGCAGTCCTCTGGGGAACTGGAATAAGAAATAACTTACATCACAGTAAATAAAAATATATTCTGAAGGTAATTGTGTTACATAGTTTTAAAACTTTTATCTGCCTTCAGTGTTTCTAGTGAATGTAGAAAGAGGTTTTAGGAAGATTTTTACCAAGAGAAGGGAAATAACAGCTTGCTATTGTAACAAGACTTCCTAGGCAGTACATGGATTAAGGTAGTTATGCTCTAAATCAGAAGCGTACACAAATAACTGGACATTTACCTTTCAGGAAGAACCTCAGCTGCTGTCAGTTCGCCGGTGTTTGTTGGGTTTGGGGATTTCTTAATTGGGGTGACTGCAGTGAACTGGCCCTCTGAAAGAAAGTATGCAAGCCAAAGCAGGTATGTTTTTGCATAAAGGATTTTCTTTTCTTCATCAAGGATTTCTCATGATTAATAATTTATTTCTAAAACTAGCCCCCTTCTCTATCTCAGGTCTATATCTTCAAGAATTATAAAAATGTTTAATAATAATACCCTACTTGACAAAGAAAAACAGCAACTGATTTCCCCAGGGCTCTATAAGTCAAGCCTTAGAGCGACCAATGCTGTTCAATATTAGAAATCTGGAAAGGAAAAGGATTAGAACTGCTTTCTTGCTTTACCACTGGTCCCAGAATAAACACTGAGCAATTCACTGTGTTGAATATTTGTGTTCTTTGCCATGCCATTTCCCTTATACAAAGGGTGTGAGTTTACATAGCTGTGTTTAATAACAGACACTGCATAACTGCCTAAAAAGTTCTACTACCCACACACCAACAGAGCCCTGCAGAGCATGATTTGGAATGTGTGGAAGTAAACACCACGTGGAATGGTCAGCAAATGAGTTGTTACAACTAAACACAATTTCAACGCTCAAGAGTTTCAGCTCTCTACAATTTCACCTGGCTCTAGACAATGATGACCTCAAAATTCCAATCCGATACTTCCACCTCTCTGTCTCTCAGAAAGTATGACTATTACCTTTCCTGAACCAAAGCTCTTTCAATGAAGCAAAGAATTAGCTTTTAACTGTTTAATCCTCAGAAATATCTAACTAAAATGAGCTGAAACGGTATTTCTGCATTTCCCATTTCAGAAAGCATACCTACTATTGCTTTTTTAAATTTACTGTGAAGTCAAACTTCACAAGTGACCACACCCAATCTTAACACAAAAATACAACTCAAACAATTAATCTTTGTAGTCCACCACTTCCTTAAATCCTTCACAAAGGATGGCACCGAACAGCACTATGTCCAAGACCCATTCTTTATAACTTGAACCAGCCTGCAAAGACTTTGTTCCTAAACAATGCTCCTTAGCATCTGGAACAGAAGAGTCTCCTATTGCAAGGATTCCTTGGCATCTGAAGGACAGTTAGCATTTACAGCACCAACACCAAATCTTTTATGTTAATAGTTTAAGAGAATGGTACAGTACATTCAGAATCCATCATTTTTTCATAAGAATGGACTAGACAGGCTGAAAGTTCTGGTAATGCAGAAAAGCTGACATAATTTAGATTTCTGTGGTGTAACACATAACTAAGAGTTCTACATTGTTAACAGGAGTATTTTCACTGCAACACTGGACTGTTACTGTGACAATGCTGATAAGCTACCATGAGAAACTCAAAAGTTAGACTTGTCTTAGAAGCAGCAATAAAAGCAAACTTAAAAGTATACCTTTATTTCCATGCAAGGTAATAAGGAGAAACAGAATGTTGAGGAAATGGTGTTCTCACCCTTCATGCAGAAGTGGAACCAGATGCAAGTTTGAGCAATACAGCACTTGGCTCCATGTCAGAGTGCGCCAAAAGGCATGCACATGCAACACCGTAAGCAGCAATTACTTTCTGTAATTAACATGCAAATAAAGTGCCCTGATGTATGCTTAAACCTCTTGTGGCACCTTACCACATGAACTAGAAGAACCGGACTGGTGAATATAGCAAAAAAGTTAAGTCTTGCAGAACCAGATCTATTAGATACACAAGTATTGTATTCATATTTTAATTTACCATAATTTCTAAGCAACATATATGTTCTAAGTTTGTATTAGTTGCATTCAACGCACCTTTGAAGACAGGTGCCTGAAAGGGTATGGTTTGTACTTGCATCTCAATCTGATTCTTCAGAAAAGGAGTCTTTGGAGCAGGAAGCGCAAAAGGCATTTCATTTCCTAAAGCTGACTCTGTATCAACATTCTCTTTGTTTTCATGGTTCTTAGATGCCACATTACTTGTCACTGGAGTTGACAGTGCAAATTCCGTATCATCCAGTTGAGGAGCATCATGCCCTGAATGCTACAAGAGATATAACCAAAAAAAAAAAAAGAAAGACATCCTTTGCTGCATTCTGATCACATTCAGGAATGTTACAGTCAAGGAAATTCTAAAATTCAAGCAGCTTAAAAATACCATACCATGCTTGCCTTTTAAGAAAAATAGTTAAAAACTCTTCAGTACTTCTGTTTCCCTCTATAACCTGCTAATAACTATCTCAAGTCACTTGTCATTTCTTTATCTGCTCTTCTAAACTCTTCAGCTTGCACATTTAAGACTATTGCTCACCAACTCATCTAAACACTTAAGAATTTCCATTTGGTTTCATTGTATAATTTTAATTGCTTCATTGGGTTTTCTTGTCCAACACAGACAGATGAAATTTCTTCAAGGATTTGTCCAGCCCTAGCCTACCTCCAAGATGTTGTTTACTGTACCCTGTTGTTTTCCTCATTGCCTCACATACACATTCCCTATATGCTGTTTTTATGCAAAAAAAAAAAAATTCAAAGGTCAAGTTATCATCAAATGAATCGACCTACAGCTAGAGGAAACCACAATTTATGTTCAACTTTATATTTAAAACATTTCTTCACTCAGTTGGTAACTCCCCTTAGACAGGGTCCACCAAGCATTTAAATATGCAATAAGTTTTATGTATAATAATTTTTTTTTTTTTAAGGAAATAGTATTTATTCTTCAAACACCTGCTTTGTTCCGGGAGTATTTAGCATAAATTCTTCCAGTGGAGATTTTTCAAATGGTGAAGCTGCATCAGAAAATTCCATGGATCCGAATCCATCTGACACTTCACTGAAGTGTAGTACATCTTCATATGTCATAGCTCTTCCAGACTGAAAGGAAAGATTCAGTAGAGATTCCACTGCACTAATAAAAAGATGATTTCATCAGAAAAGTGTCATTAATATCTAAATATTATTTCTAATTTCCTAGTTATGGTTAACAGCTAATGGGAAGTTCCCATGCCAGTGACCTAAATCTTATAATATGACTTTAATATTGTCATTGTGGATTTGCCATTTGCATTAAAAGCAGATGTGAAATTATTCTCAAGCATTACCAAGTCATCTTTCATGACCTGTGTCAAGAAGAGAAGCAACTCACAAAAAAATACCTTCCTTTGATTTCAAGACGTGGACCACAAGCTGCTTTTACCAAAAGGCAAATAATAAGCTGGAAAGAACTGAAGAAAAGAATGCAGTAAAATCTGAAAGGGGGCCAGATAGGTTATCACTTTACATCCAAAACATATTATGGAATCTACAACAGTACTTGTACTAGCATTCAGCAGCCTTCATCTAACTGTTAGCCCTGAAAAAAGTTGTCATTTATTAAATCACAGCATTCATAACTTCAGCCAAGATCACTAACCTTCGTTACTCACACCACAGAGAATCAGATGTACATCACAGTAGCCTTAGTTTAACATCTCTTGTTATTTTTGGTAAACTCTTACCAAGGACTTGTTTCATAGCACTTGAGTGCAATTACGTACACTTATTTTAAATTATCTGTCCTCAGCTGGAATGGATACCATTCTAAGAAGCTGTGTTCTCGGGACAGGTAAGGTTCTCTTGGGCTGTGATCACAGATATTGCAATGATCAGATCTCTCAATAATACTGGAACAGAAGAATTAGAGCTTCCTGGTGTGCTACCAGACCTACTGTGATGACTTACTAAAAAGCCCTACGTTGGCTACTGCCAAAAAGCTAACAGCCCAATACTGTAGCCAAAATCACATTCCATTACAGTATGAATGCCCAAATAGGATTCCTTGGCTACCATGTTCCAGACAAAATTCATGCCATGGTGAATTTTTTGGAATATCCTTCCACATAAAACTGCTTGAAATAAGGCAGCATTATGTACAAGCTTATGCCACTGAATTCTGAAACTGGCTCAGTTAAGGGTTCTGTTTGCTTGTCTTCACATCAGACCAGCTCCAGCTAGAGAGCCTTGCTAGTTGGGTATTTCAGCAAATTCAGTTGATATTCACTCACAGCATCTACATGCAGGTAAGTTAAATGTGTCCTGAGCACTGGAGAAGGACTAATGGATTGCTGTGTTGTACAGACATGGTTTTCAAAATCCTCTGTGAAGGCATAATGCATATGTTAAATAGCCGTGTAAGCTGGATGAATTTACCTAGGACATCACTAGAGCTGAAGTAACTTCACCATAAGATATACAAAACTGCTTGAGAATCCAATTAATCAGAAAAACATCAGCAACATGTTTCCTCTACTCAAAATAAACAAAATCCTCTCTGGAATTGTGTTCTGAAAGGAAGCAGATGAGAAAGAAATGTGCCTCTCCCCTTTGAGAGGGAGCTCGTGTGCTCATGCCATCTCAAAGCAGGCTGCCCAGATGACATGCCAGGATGTTTCTGAATAGTTCCCTTACTGAGCCATGCCAAATGCAGCTAGCAAGGTACAAAAACATTTAGAGATAAATGTGAAAGAATGCAGTAAGAAGTTAAGTATCACAGATGAAAATCTGGGATGATCACATAGACCAGACAATCATCAATCTCAGTCCATTTCCATGAGTAGCCAAGAGGAGATTCTGTGCGGTACTCCTAATGCACCATATCCTCCCAGACAGTTATTTCAGTAATGTCAATTCACAGAAGCAGTCCAGCTTATTAAAACATGTTAATGAGGAGACCGAACTGTTTAACGACCAAGATGACTGTGGCTGACTGCACAAACGCTCTCTTACTGATGTTTAGGCCGCTAGTCTGTTTTCCCAGGTAGAGCTTTTGTAACGCAGAGCAGCGTTTTAACCAGTATGTTGTCCCATCAAATTAGAAAACTTACCTGGACACCTGCTGATTGTGCTGTACTGGCATGCTCTGCTAGACATGGAACCCTCAAGCAAACACACTTGCCACGAGCCTTCTTGGATTGAAGCANCTCTATCTCCATGTCCTCCTCTTTGGAACCATTGTAAATATAAAGCAATCTCAGCCTTCTGAAAATTTCTGCTTTTCTGCAAATTTTTCTACCTGATGTGCATCCTTAATGCTTGATCACCTAACTGTAGTTTCAGACTTCAGCTGATTCACGCAATGCATTTGAGATCAAGAAACAGGCTATGGTTGTCAATCTGGGCAAGTTAGTCTGTAGTACGATCAATATAGTGAAAACTAGTGCTAGGGTCAGAATCTACCTACTACTTTGCCAGTGAATGGCAAAGCTATTAATGCAGTTCAGCCGATATTTCAACCAGAGTCTCAACTTTTTGAAGTGTCCCCCTCCCCCATTCTCCCTCCATGAGCAGAAACAACTTTTTGCATTATTTTCAGCAACTCTTCTGGCGTAACATGGGTACAATGCTTGACAGGTTTGCAGCATAGTACAATTAATTCAAACTAGTTATAAGGAATTAGAAGTTCTCCAGTAAAGGACTACGCAAATGCCACAAACCTATTCTGAAGGACTTCCCCCCTTGTAGACAGATTATTCAGATTACTTCCTATAACTGAAGAACAAGTATCATTACCTCCACAAATCCATCTTAAGTATCACACATATTTTAAGTCTGTTTCTACTAGTTATGTGGAAACCCTAAACAGTTTTTCCAAAGCTAAGAACTATGTCACTGCTACCATGTATAAAGGAGCAAAAAAAACTATTTCAAGGGAGAATTTTCAGATTCAGGTTAAAGCTAGACTATGCATTATGTTTTAAGTCTCTTCTACAGCTTGTAATGTCATCACTAACATTTGTACAGTTCTTCTAGAAGTAGTCAGTTCAACTTCTGTCATTTGTATTCAAAAGTAACTAAACATATTCACTTATTTAAAAAAACTGAATCATAACTCCAAAAAATGTATCTTATCTACAGTAAGGTTTAGGAAATATCATGAGCATAATTAAAGGAGTAAAAGTTAAACACACAAATTTCAACCTCAGAACTGCAATTATAAGCTACAGGTAGATTCTGGAGTTCTGCAGGTGATCCTTAATTCTGAAAAGTATTAAAAATCTCATACTTGAGAATAACTGAGTATTAGTCTGTTAATCCATTAACTTTATTCTCTGTGTTAGTGTAAATTGCTGATATATACTTACCTCTGATATCAATTCTGATATGGTCTCGCTGCTCAGTTTATGAAACATGGAAAGCTCTGCTACACAGTCTTCGTCAAGATGTCCCAGCTGCAAGAAGATGATGGATATTGAAGCATGAGGCTTTCAAGTTGTCATAATCCATATCTGACTGTAACACTGTCATGAAACCCAGTGGGCTGAGTCAATCAACCATTAGTTTAAATGTGGGGTTTTTTTTTAATAGTTAGCACCATAGCTAAATATTTAAGGGAATACACTGAAAGAGTCACACAAGTTCAACAGCTCCACAGACTGGTCCCTCCTCGGCGAGAGGTTGTGAATTCAAATAAAGCTTGGCAGTAGATAAGATTTTTACTAGAATGGAAGCTACACTTTCATTTCTGCTTAAATATTCAGAGCTATCAGACATGCACATATTTTCCAGCTGGCTCGGGAACTGATGCCGCAGGCACAGTCCAGCTGTTCATTATCTGGAGAAACAGTGGCATCCAGTGGCCATAGTGAGGCATTGGCTGCAAACATGCAGCAACTTCTCCATTCTTACTACTGACAGCTAGATTAGTTTATTTTTCCCCCCCTCCATTCTACCTTAATCTCTCACACAAGTAAAACAAGTGATAGAGAGACAGAAGGAACATACTTTCAGTGATGTCAAGTTTTTATCCAAACTAGCAGTTTTCAGTGAGGACTAGATACAAGATAAACCATAATCACATCTAACACCCTCTCCAAAACGTTTGCATTTTGCACCAAAAGTATTGGCCAAGCAGCCAGGAGAAACAAGTTGTCATTCCTATGCGGAAATACTCCACGTTTTGGTGAGAAGTCAGTTATTTTGCAAATTAAGCATCAGCTGCAGAATACAATGAAAACACATCTGAAATTCCTCCCCAGGAGAAATCAAGAGAATTGACAGCAAAAAGAATCAGAAAGCAGCCATGGCCATCTCAAAGTCCCTCTCTGGAGAAATGTTTTCACACGTCCATGCTGTGAGAACAGTAGCAAGCCGGTAAAGATTACATCAAGTACTTTCATGTTTATCTGAGAAGCGTACTTACTGAATATTTACTTTGCCACTGAACAGCATCAGAATAACCTTCCATGAGCCAAGGGTGACTTAGTAGATGTTTAACTGTAATCCGCTTCTTCGGGTTCACCTAGAGGGCAATAAAATTCAAACTGATGCATAAATAATCGAGAAGAACTGAGGAAACAATTTGTCTTCTACTCAGAATTTCAGGGTGGCTAGAAGCTCAAATGGAAACCAATACTGCTTCACCGCTTCACCAAAAGGAAGGTCAAACACGCGAGCTATGGAAAGCAGTTACAGAGCCTACAGCTACAATGAGTGTTCCAGGAGTATTTAGCATTGTCTAGATTGCTTAGATGTAGCCCCAATGCGTATTCAGTGTGTTTAGCTTCATTTATAAAAGAGCTTTTATACAGCAAAATTAAGAACAACCAAATGCAGGCTGCTTGAAGGCTTTGTTTTATCATTTAAACTTTGCTTAATTATTTCTATGCCAAATAATTATTCTCAAAGAATTTTCAGCAGAAGGCAATACTAATATTTTCTTCAAAAATTTGTAAGAATTAAACTTCTTGTCTAAACACCGAATATTTAAGTATTTCATCTATGTAATGTTTTAACCAATGCAATAGTACTTTACAGCCCTACCAAACAGAAGCAATACCTTTACCTGCAGCATTTGTTTAAGCAGTAGCGTACTGCTAGGAGAGAGCCACTTCGGAATACTGTACGTTCCTCTCTGTAGAAAAGAAGAGGATTTAGCACAAACCTTGAACAGCTAGCTCAAAAGGAACTGCCAATTACTTTTATGATAGCAACATCTGTATTTGATCAAAAATTAAGAACAGCAGGCGCATGCAAACTTAGCTTTAAGAATGACTCGAATAAATTTAATGGTAGCACTAAAACCCAGCTGTATTAGGAAGGAAAATGCTGTGTTTGAATTATCAGCTGCAGTTTTCACCTACTCAGCTTGTGTGACATTTTCACCTACTTCTGCAGCTAACCTGCTCCTTACCTATCACATTGTTTCATCATACCAACTGGATACTGAAGTTTTAGAAGTGCAAACGTGTTGAAGCATGAATGACTGATACTGGCACTTTGAAATGTGAACATTCATTGGAATCACTACTTCTAAGACACTAAAAATAAACCATCCTTCTTTTCTTGACTATCTAATACTAGAATTTCTACCTCTACTCATTCTGCAGACAGGGAAAATGTTACAGATCTAACAGGTAAGTTTCTTTCAATCAAGTTATTTTTTAAAATTCTTGATTAGAACAAAACCAAAAATAGCCTTCAGATTTGAAGGCCAAAAACAGTAGCTAAAAAACAAACCAAATTCACCATCAAGGATCACTTACTTCAAGGAAAATGCAGAAAAAAAATCAGCAAACAACCACTGTGAAATAACATAACTATCAACTTGTCATGGTAGTTTTCTTTCTACAAAGAAAAGCCTCAATAACAAAACAGTTGGTATTACATGCAACATACATTTCTAACCAGAGTATGCATTGCTTTATCATCACAGGTTAAAGAATTTAAGTTACATATTTACAGACACTACTAATGAGCTATTTATAAACAGTTTGTAGGCTAAGGTAAAACATGTAATCTGCATTTTGTTTTTAATATACTGCTACAGGACATGAGACAAGGAAAAACAAAGCTAGCATCTACTTGACTGAGGGCAATGCTGGAAGGTAGTTTACAATAGCTACCAGAGACGTAAGATCACACCAGAAATAACATTTTTTTACAAAAGTTACATCACAGCTTGATTTTCCATTCAAAAAGTAAAGGTGTTTATTCAGGTATTCCCAAACAAAGAGATGCAGAACATTGCATGGTAAGATAGGTATAAGTCATACAATCCTAATTAGAATCAAGCAGCAGATTACTACATTGGCTTGGAACAATAGTTCTAAATTGAGATTACAATAAATTTTGGGCTCTATAACATGTGAAATTAAATTCCACAATAGTGCACAAGCATCCTCATTTCAGCAGTTTTCAGTTCACAACCGCATAAAATAAAAAAAATTCAGAGTGGAAATAGCAAGCCTGTATCTTAGCACCTGTAACATCAGTTTTCAGCTACACTCAAAATAAGTTTTAAAACTTGGTCTCTCAAGCTGCTCAATGGCTGTGCAAGTAGCAAAGTCATATCATTTTAATGGTGACTCATCAGAATATCAGCACCTTTACTTTACCGGATCTCCCAATTCCACTCCAATTCCAGACTAAAAAGCCACACTGTTTGATAAACTAATCCTGCACTTTATAGAGCTCTGATTGCAATGGACCCCGAAAATATTCCCTGTGAAGATCAGCTGTCAGTTGCCTCCTACCAGAGTAGACCTTGAACACTCCTGAAGAATTCTTTGGGCTTTTTTAGATACATCAGACTCTGGATGAGAGGAGAAAGAGGTAGAAGAAGCCAAAGCCCTTACCCAACACAGCTACTCCTCACTCTACTCACTCACTGGAAGCTTTATCAACGTAGGTTTTATGGCAGCTTAGAAGGGGTTCATAGAAGTGTTTGTATGGTGTGGAACAGCAGCTGTTTAGCTGTGTCAGAAGGAGTTTACAGGGAAGCAGAACCACTTAATTACTTACAATTTATTCAACTTTTTCTGTTGATTATTCTGTCTTACATTTCCTCCCCATTTTGGATGAGGAAAGCATAATAGCAGATGCAGAATCCTGCTTTTCCTAGACATGAGGATAGCTGACATTTAAAAACTTTTTCTAGTAAATCAAATTTGCAACATATTTGCAACTCTATTCCATACAAGGAGAAGCCAGATAAAGGCTCAGATACAAAAATGTAGCCCACCAGCAAGAAAATACTTCTCCTGAAACCCAACTTCCTATCATATTACAGGATGAAGCTTGAGCACGGCAAAGGCCTGTGTAAGAGGACAGAAACAAATCCACAAAACATTGATAGGAAAAGTAGCAAAGAGGAACAAAATTCAGCAGATGTGTTTTTGCCCTAGGCACAGCTCAACAGGTTCTGCCATCAGAAAAGTAAAGGCCTCATAATCGTCAGCAATGTCTGCTCCCAGTGTGTTCTAGCACCATCGATACATACTGTTATCTTCCTGTAGAGAGCCATGACATTGTCATCATCAAAGGGGAGAAAGCCACACAGCAGAGCATACAGCAGCACTCCCATGCTCCAAATATCTGCCTAAAAAATAAAAGCCAGTGGAAGGTCATGAACCTGGTTTATCTAAAGAGACAGATAGCATTGTTCCCATTCAGCGAAGCCCACATACAAGTCATGAAAAGCAGGCTCCTTACTTCTGGACAGAACTCTTGTGTTCCAAGTGAAAGCACATAACCCAAATTCGATTTTCAATTCACTCAAGCTAGAGCACTAGTAAAACCAATATCCTCTCCTTAGGTCACCAAACTGCTGTGTTACCTTCAATCTACAAAGGTTTCACTGGCAGAAAGGAAATCAAACTCATCACGGGGGATTTCATACGGTAGTCTATTACTGATTACAACAAGCCTATGGCTGCAGGGAGTGCCAGA
>VZTO01023903.1:68824-145038 GCA_013400615.1 Syrrhaptes paradoxus | reverse complement strand
CACCTTCATATTTCATAATCCAGACTTCTAAGACAGTAGGTCATTCACCATATACAAAGTAAGGCCTGTACATACACCACAAGCAAGGTCTCCTGGAGGACTTCTGCACAACTTTCCTGCTCTCTGTGGATATTAAACATTTTTCTTAGTAGGGAAGGACTTCCCCTCCAAAGTTTGTGTGAAAACTCCTGCGTGCATGCCTCTGTCTGTTTGCACATGCAAGCACGTTGTTTTCCTAGAAATACAGTTGGCTGTTGGCATGTTAAAGAAACTGCAAGTTGTTACCTTTGTAGGAGGTATTGCATCTGATTATGGTTAGCAGGATTCTTCCACCTCCTTGCAGCAAATATTAAAAAAAAATAAAATAAAAATTGAACTCTTACATGCTTCTGCAGGACACCACAAAGCCTGCTGACTTTAGATTTTAGCCTGATGTTCATTTTTGCTTTAACTTTCTCAAGTATCATGTCCACTGGTACAGAAACGACAGAAGTCAGGGCGTGATGTGCACACATGGCTTCTAAAGTGACATCAAGTCCGTCATCGTTCAATTTACATACTAGATACCAACATATGATTATCTTAAGTAGAAATGCAAGTAAATATTGAACAGTAAATAGCGAAAAACATGAAACTGGAGAAAAAATACCAGACATTGGGTAAACCACAAAGGAAACACTATATGCTTTTCACATTCCTATTTTAGGAAAGTATCTTCAGAAGCCAACAAATCAGATACGACAGCTTTTCAGACACCTGTAAATTAATGAACCTGAGCTATAAACAATTGTTATCACTGTGTTTCAAAGGCAATGCAGAAAGGAAAAATACAGGTGAGTGTAAGAAGGTGGAAAGTAGCAGGGATCTCCTTCCATCAAGAGGGTAGACTATGGCTGAGGGCAGTGTCATGGGCAGTGTCATGAGCAGGAGAGGGATTACAGCTGACCATAACAAGTGATCTTCTACAGGTCACCCTTCACCATGACTCAGTGCCACCAGACAGGCACTGCAACAGCAAAAGCTCTCGTGTAGTTGTCCCCTTAAGCACAACACCTTTACAGCACATGCTTGGAAAAAGCGTAAAATTGACTTCTCCCCATCTGACCTTGTAGTCAAGGAAGTACTTTCATACTATGTCTGTGTCAGTATGCAGAAGAGCACAAAAAGGGCACATGTAGAGTAGTAAGACCTTTTGCTGGCCAATCCATCCATACTTGAAGTAACTATTTAAAATATAACCACTGTCTGAAAAAAATGAAACCTTATAAAAAAGGCATTTCTTAAAAAGCAACAGTTCTTTATTCCATAAAAAGGTCACCTTTATGCCAATGCCTTCCTTTTAACCTGAAGCATGATGTGTTTAACAGCTATCTTCTATCATGAAGATAAGCATGATGTAGTGGTCCTCCTCCCTGAGTGTATCAGCACCTATTGCCTGCAAAGGAAGCTCTTAATGAAAGCTAACATTCATGGAAGGATATTTACAAGAAAAACTAGTCAGGTATTTCTCTGCATTCTAGAAATAAGGGGCTCTTTACAAAGAAAAAGCCTCAGAAACACATATTACTGCCCTTCCCATCCCCCAAGTGGCAGAAAGCCAAACAAAATTAAACTTGAAAACACTTCCGTAGTGTCTCGGCAAAACTGTCACTTGTGTGCCTCATTCCTTTCATTTCCTTTAAGTACTGGGATCCCTAGATAGATGACATGTTCCACAGGGCATCAAAATCTTCAGCCTCAGTAAACTGTTACCTATGTATTGTTCAGGGTTTTTAGAAGAGATCAATTTCCTTTTCTTTTCTAGTTTTACTTTTATTATCAAGAAGGACAAAAGACAGGTCACCAAAAAAAATAACTAAAACCATGATAATTACCCATTTAAGATTTTATTAGTAACAGCTATAAGTAAACTTTCCAGTGACAAGTCATTTTGACAAATCAAATATCAAATTCTGAAAGAACCATTCTTCACAGCCAGTAATGCAAAAAAAAGTCAGTATTCTCTTACTCCTGGAAAGATGCTCTGTTTGCATTGTTAATCCCAAATGAATTTTTAAAATTAAGTGAATTGAATTTTTGCCTTGTTCTAGAATAGTATGAATTACTGTAACGCGCAATTACACAGGGGAAAAAAACCCTAACCTCCCCCCATCTTACAGATTGATTTCATTGTTGTTTTGTAAGCTATTGCTCTACTTCCTGGGGTANATTAAGATCTGTTTGCAGCTAGGATCTGCTACCTGGGGCAGGGCTGTTAGTCCTGGTGTCACAAGAGCTGCTAAATCCACCCTGAACATCCTGAGCAGAGGACAGCTCTGCATGCTGCACAGCTGAAGAGAGCTGCACACTTTAGAACTGGTTATAAAATACACACATTTTTATACCTTTCTGGGTTTTAATACTAAAAAAAATAAGAAGCCTCTTGCTCAGAAGCCTTTTATATATTCAGAAGTATTTAAATTAATGCATCTGATAGAGTAATGAGAACTAGGTAGAAGATGACACTTCCCTCTGATGTTAGGAGAATTAAAAGGGCAAGATATTAACTAGCTTTGGAAAGAAAGAAGTTATATTGGTTGTTCTGGGGATTACGGTCCTGTCTTGAGCCTACCTTTACTAATCATTGCATTTAGTCATTAGACACTTTGCCCATTCCCTGGAATTCACGTCTGTTGATTACTATTTGCTGATTCAACCAGGATTTGAAACACAGGGATAGTGCTAAAATGCCCTTTAGAAAGGCCAGATAATGCCAATTTTTGTTTTCTACTACAGGAAAGAAATTCTTTCACACATACTGGTGTCAGCTACATCCTCATCTTTTTACTAGTGTGCTCCTTACACACAGTGGAATTCTGCAGATCAGATTTATCTTGGTCAGTCAAATGTATTTGCTAAGCATTATTTTTAAATACCCAAGAAAAACGTGACACAACTACCTCCTCAAAAAAAAAAAAAATTAAACATTACATGATGGTTACAAATACTGGCACGCTGGATACAAAGCACAAGTCACAGAATGATTATTGATGAAACAAATAATATTAGTATACATCCATTTTGTTAATACGTACCTTATTAGCATACATTTATCCTAGATGAGAAAAACGTATGCAAACATGCTGTATTTTATGCAAATCACATGCAGATCTCAAAGCTTCTGGAAAATTGCCATTAGAGCCTTTGGTACTGCAAAATGTAGGTACTCCTTTCCATAGCCACTCTATGCAATAATATTTCCAAAAGTAAGCTGTTGGAGTAAATGAAGTTACATAAGCTCTGCACCTACCCCACAGTATATAAAAGAAAGATAGTATGACAGGCCTCTATGCTACTAATTCAGCAGCTGGTTATACGTTTTAGATCATGTAACCAGTAGGAACAATATCATTAATGTCTTATATTACTCTACGAACAACCCAATTTATAAAATGCCTGTTGTGTTTACAGACAAGAAACTATCATAAATCCTGGACATTAAACAGTGTCAATGGATGAAAACCAACTTTCCTACAATATTTTGCATGCTGAGCTTAATGTGCTTTTAAAGGAAAAGCAGTCACAAGAGAAAGCTCCTCTGCATTCAGCTGCTTACTGATGTTGGATACTGGTGACTGCAGCAAATCTAAGAAATTTAATTTTTCCTCACAATAAAAAGATATTCTTAATTTAACCTGAAAGCATGGCACCTCTCCAGAAATGTTACCATTTTTAACATTACGCTTCTTTATTAATTACAGAAAAACTATTAGTGGGGGAAATATCCCAAGGAGAATCTCATTGCATACAACTTCTTGCCTGTCTTTTGCTCTACTGACAGGAAAGGTAGGTCAGTGGTAAAGAGTACATACTTGTCCTTGTCTGTCGCCCTGGATTAACAACTTGGGGAAAAAAGTCTTAGGAAACGAATCCAGCCAGATGACTGTATACCCAAACAAGCAGTTTGTCTCCACACTGCCTGAAGTACCTGGATGCCGTTACACATAACCAACTTCTGCTTTCGCCAAATTTGTATAGATTAGCTGCCTCCCCTTCTGTTCCCCAGCAAGGGATCCAGAAGCTACCAATTCATTTCAGCTTTAGCTACAGCAGCCACAGTGTAAAGCAAGTTTAGACAAAAAAAAAAAAAAACAAAAACAAAAAAACACAACCCCTGAGCATTTGGTCCAAATACATGTTATTGGAACTCAGTCCACAATGGCACTGATCTAATCATCAGGACCAGTTCTCCACTTGGGAAAGCTGGTCCTGCCTGGGGAACTGTTCCCAGAGAAGC
Source organism: Syrrhaptes paradoxus (assembly GCA_013400615.1). Taxonomy (NCBI): domain Eukaryota; kingdom Metazoa; phylum Chordata; class Aves; order Pterocliformes; family Pteroclidae; genus Syrrhaptes; species Syrrhaptes paradoxus. The sequence continues at coordinate 140,762 of VZTO01023903.1, read as the reverse complement.
AATGGTCTGGCAGCAACACTGGTCAGGACGAAATGCTTTGGGCACTTAATAGCAGCATACCTCCTGGTTACTAGCGGCTGTAGTCAGGAAGATATTTGTCTCCACTAGGGCTGTTTCCCGATATTTTCTCATTACACAATCTTAGTATGTTTTTTTTTAAAGTCCTGGCTCTGTTCTGAGCAATTCAGGTCTTATATAAGCACCACTTTGCTTGGAAACTCAGATTCGCTGCTGGGCATGGACATTTTCTGTTCCAAGACTTCCTGCAGAAAACTGCCTGTCCATTCCCACAGCTCACTCGACCATCACATCTTCTAAACAGAGGAGAGTTTATCAGGACAAGCTGTCTCTCATGAGATTTTAAATATTCTCCCTCTGTTTTCAGGCCAGAAACATTGCAAGAGAGGCTGTTCTTCCCTCATGTTAGTATGACAGCTGCTCTCTTGGCCAACACACTGGGGACTGGACCAAGGATCTCAAACTGAAAGCATGAGCAGCTACAACTTAGAGAAAAGACTCCCTTGCTTCGAGGCTGTAACAGTTCATATCTTCTTTGATCAGCACAGAGGGTGGGACTTGCAACACTTGCCCCAGGGTTGTATTAGTGAACTTGTTAGTTTTAACATTGGCACCTTTTCTTCTGTTCCTGAATATCTCCAAATGAAGCAGCATATGTTTAAGTGAAAGGTTCTGAGTTTTGTTCTTAACATCATCTATATTTTGACTACACCATAAAGATTCAAGATGTTGGTTTAACCAAAAAAAGTTTCTCCACTTCTGGGTTTACACTGTACTTCTCTGTAGCAGAGAAATACGTACTGTTTCAGTGAAGGCAAGGTGGTATGATGACAATACGTGCATCTTCCGAGACCAGACATATATAGGATAATGCTTGTGTTCCTGTTCAGGAACGGGACAAATGACAATGCACAAGAGTCAAGCTTTGAGAAGCATCTCAAGTGGTGAGGATCAGGAGCTGGGAAATACAAGATGGGGTGAGGCTGTCACTTCTCCAGTGAGTACACCCCAAAATGCAGAACTGGCCCCTCCTAGTTAAGATACCCATCTATTGTTTCCCCTCCCTATCACATCATTTGTCATTAATGCACGCTGCTGACTTAGCCTGCCCAGGGAATAGCCAAAAATGCAGCCTAGCTGGTAGCTCTGTCCACTTAACAGGGGACATAGTCAGAAGGCAAGTCAATCCTGAGGACTGCTTGCAAACTCCAGCAGACTACTATCTGGAAGCTGAATAACCACTGCTATTACACACCTACCATTTGCAGGCTTTGTATTTGATAAAGAATTAATGGTATGATTTTCAAAAAGAAACGGAGAGAATTAGGAGCTCAGATTAGATGCTTACAGTCAGACTTAACATGCCTAGATCCCACTGTCTCTCTCAGGACTTTTACTTTCTCAGTCTGTAATATCCATCCTTCTTTTAAAAGCAAATGATTAGCATCTGGAGACTGAAGAAAGTTCATATCATCCCAGATGCTACCTAATGAGACAATACAAGAAAAGCACGTGCACAAGCATTTCTCCTCAGTACATATTTGGCACATCCATACAGGCAAATGCAAACAGACTTGACACTATCATTATTTGGATTTTAGTATGAGATTGACAGCAAATAGATGCAGAGACAAACAAAAAAGAAAACCAGGATTTAAATAAAGTCTGCTAGTAACAATAATACTGTTATGTCTTTGGTAGCTAATACTAATAAATATTCCTATGTGAACTCATGAAACAATGTTACTGAGGAAACTAAAAGAAAAAGTAAATATGTGCTATGCTCACTTGACCAAGCAGTTCCCAGTCCAGTATCCTAACAGTAGCCAGAGCCCAACAGCTCAGAAGTGTAAGGTATCAGGTATACTGCAGTCATTCCACAGCCTATCATAGAGGAAACTTCTTCCTGACTGCAAACAACTAGTGGCTGGCATACACCATGAAACACACCCCTTTATGAATCTGTGTCTAACATGATATACATGGATGTTTAATCCTCTCTTAATCTGGTCTAACAGTATTTGTGTACATGAACCTCATTTTATTGAAATGTTTTATATCTACACATATATCAAAAAGGGCAGAGAAAAAGACTCTTGCTTATTATTATAAAATAAATGTGCCACATATTCAACTCTACTTTGGATGATGTGGCAACATCATACATATAATACAGCCTGAGGTGTTTGTTGTGATAAAATTGGTACAGAAAACACAGGTTTCTTCACATATATAGTACAGAAAAGGTGACAACTGTATTTACCTCTTAATAATGAAATCTCTATTTAGAATATTATTTATTAAGCCGTTATTACAGCACTAGTTTCAATATATTTCCCTTAATCAACATAAAATAACTTACTTCAGTCATTCCACTCTTTTTCCAGTTCACTGATAGGCAGAGAGTCGTGTCCCCTCCCACTACCACCATTTAGCAATGCCTTTATACTAAATTTTCAGTCTTTATCTGTAGCAGAAAGCTGCCTCACCTCACCAAACCCAAGAAAGAGGAATCCTGACTCATATTTTGAGTTTTTCCCTGCTTTTCACTCCCTGCTGGGGAAGATGTTTACTACTGCTCTGAGCAAATGCAATTTACTGTCCCCTAAAGTTGATGGTTCCAGTAGGAGAAGGAAGATTTGGTGCCCCCTGTTTCCTCACAAAAGCAGCAGCAATCAGTATCAAGGCCACAATTCTACCCACAGTCCACTCATCCAAGCAATTTGAATGGTTCATTAAAAATACAGGACCAGAACAAGTGCAATACAACATCCAAATCCTGAACTGCTTTCTCCAATGACTGAAGAAATATTTGCAAAAATGTTCACTCCAGGCAAAGTATAATCATTCTTTAGTAAATGTATTTGAACCCCTTTGAACAGCTGTCCAGAGGCCCACCCCAAAGCTGGAAGGCAGGGTCCCTCAGAAGGGACACCATACTCCCTCCCACTGGAAGCCACCGGGCCACAACTTGGTACAAAGCCACCACCACAGAAAAAGCAAAGTAGCTGATGGATTACATTTGGCTTCTGCAAGAGGCAGTGACCCCAGCACCCATGTACTTTCACGATATGCCTAGTTGTTGTCCTTTGGGTGCTTAACCTTTAATTTGGGGAGGAAAAACACTACACAGTACACCATCCTTGAAATATCACTATTTCTGTTAAACCCTAGTGCTGCTTCTATTTTTCTTTCTGTCACAGTGAATCATGACTTGTGACTCCCTGTAAAACGAAACAAAAAAAACCACCACCCAAACAAGGGGCAGTAAACATCCCACACCCTCAGCGTTAATTCACTGCAGACTGCTCCCTGTGCTCAGCAGGCCTTGCTTGCCTCTTCTCTTCCAGGGCAATCCTTTCCCTCCACAGAATTCTGGGTACCACTGCGCTTGCCATATTTCTGACCTTACAGCTCCTAACTTGTGCTTATATTATTTGACCTCAAGGATCCTTGCTCTGTGCAGTTACTCTTGCATTGATGTCAGTGGTTGTCTTGACTGAGAAATCCAATTATCATCATACTTCTGAAAATAAAGTTTAATTATAGGCAAGTATGATGAATCTATAAATTATGGTGATTATCAGAGTGAACAGTAGCATAACCAATAGCATTAAGAATATACCAAAATATTCACACAGAGCAAGGTCCAAATCTCTGAAGTTGGTGAAGATTCCCATTGATGTTAAAAGCCTTTGGACTTTAATAAGAGACAATGACTTCAAGTAATTACTGCAACACAAGTAATTATTTTAGCATTGTTGCTACTACTCATAATAAGAATAATACAATTAGTGCATTCATTAAGGATTCTTTGAACAAACATATTAAAGCCAAGTAACAAGTGTAATCTAAGAAATACAGTAACACAGTAGCCTGGCATCATGATATTCTGTCTATAACCTTTTGCAACACTAGAAAGTTGTTCTGCTTATTTTCCTGTTCAACTTTTTATACCCAAAAAAATTCAGTAAGAAAGAAGTCAATAAAATATTTAAAGTTTAAACATAGTCACTTTTTTTCTTCAATATGATTGCTGAACTGGAATAGCAGCTTTGATTTTATTTATTTGCTTATTTTTGTAGTCTGACTTGTTCCCACATTGCTAGTGAAAACTTCTCCAGCTAAATAAATTCAGTTGAGATTTACTCTCACTCTATTTATTCCCTGAAACATAACTGTGATGTTTGCTGGACAAAGAGGAAAAAAACCCAAAACCCACCATATCCAAAGGAAGGATCTATCGTCTTATCTATCCTGTTTTAGTTAATGAGAAAATGTAACTGACTCTATTGAGAAAGAAAGGAAGAGAGGCAGGGAGCCTCTCTCTCTCAATAAACTGTTGCACATGGTAGGACTAATAGTGTACTGTCTTATAGCCGTCATTAGGCTACCTAGTAAGTAGTATATTATCTCTGTTTTTTTTTCTTTCTCCAGGGCACAGTCATGTAGTTACTGCTCCTTGGAAGCTGTAAATTTAAGTGTAAACTCATTGTCTCTGCAGGGGTTGCAGGTGAGTAGTGTGTAATATCATTTACTCCATTTTCTCTAACGAATTTTGTAGGACTGTATTTTTAAAAGATTCTCCTCCCCCCAAAATCATCCTCACTAACTGACAAGTGTTTGGATCTGCTCTGTAATCCCTCTGGTTTGGCCGGAAAGATCACTTGCTGCATTCAAGGAATACACATCTGTGAGGTCTCCAAAAGGATGGGTGGCCGCTACAAGATCTCATAATCTAAATGAGGGTGCTCCTGGGCAATGGTGGGAGAGCAGCCAGGCAGCTTCAGGCACCAGGGGAATTTATTCCTTCCACTTTTATTACCAGTTGCTCCACCGCTGCCTGCAGTTCCTCAATTGTGGCTAGCAAGACTACCTCAAAAGCTAACAAGGGAGGCATGTTCCTTCCTGCTTATGGGAGCTGCAAATACATCAAAAAAGAGAAAATTGAGCCCTTTATTGACTTGGATGACAACTTCACATTAAGCCTGAAGCTTCCAGTTTAGCTTATTTTCTTACTCTTATTTTTCAATTAATTTTTGTGAGTAGCCAGCAGAGACACACATTAAAATATAACATGGAAATAATTATGGCATTACAACACAAGACACAAGAACGTACAGGGCTGAATTGTGTCTAGTGGCTTGGGAGGGACTTACTGTCCCACATGACCTGTCCACACCTAAGCCACACAAAAGAGGGCTGGGAAGAAACAGAAGTTGCACATTAAGTGCTGCTCATTTCTATGCAGGTTTGCAGAATAGAAGAAGGGAGAGATCCCAGTGCAACTAAGCAAACACGAAGACAGATGCAGCTACTAACTAATACAACCAAAGGTAGCTTGCAAGAAACTGTCATTCTGTGAAAGAATTAGCTAATGATTAAGTACAGAAGGCCACCTTTGAAATCACAGCACACTTCAGGAGGGAACAAAGACCTCCTGACCTGCAACCTGCGATGCAAGAGATGATTAACTGAGGACAGAGCACGGTCTCCACCTCATGACCAGCTAGATACACAACCTACCAAAACAAAAGTACCTGTATTCCTAGAGGCAGAGAATGAGACTACAAAAGACAACCTTCCTTCCTCCCCTCTGAGAAGTCACAAGTGCTTGCGAATCCAAGGAAAACAGATGGTTTCAACTTTACACTTAATTTGGCAACAAGAATAAAATGCTAACCAGCAAACACAGGTATTCTAGTTCTTCCAAGCAAGATATATGTCCACAGTTAGAACAGCCTTATGCTTGATACAACTGGTTCAGATAAAACTACATGTATGGTAACCAGCCAGTAATAAGAAATCTCACAGCCCTCAAAACAGAACAGAAGGAGGAATCAGGTTTTCCTGTGATGTCAAAACACAGCAGCATTACAGGCTTAATTAACTGGCACTTATTTTGGGAAAGTCAAAACCAAATTTTGACCTGTTTAATTGCTAATGTACCTATTTCAAAATTATCATAAAACCTATTTCATTAATTTATTCTACACCTTTTTATACAACTGTATTTATAGTGAAAAGTCAGATCTAGCAGTTGTCTCAGAAAATTCTATAGTGAAAATTATGTATTTTTGTGGTTTTTAACTTGTATACACACTTTAGGTGCACAGCCATTTTGAAAATCATGAATCTAATGACAGTTTAGATAGTTTTAAAGGCTTATTCCTTTAAAGAGACAAATAAGTGAAATGGGTAAACACATTGTAATCTGTCCATTTAAAGACATCCACAGGATCAACAGTACTGTATGAATATGCTACTTCGGAAAACTATTTAAAATTTACTGGTAAAATATCTTTAAAGGTATTCTTTTTTTGCTTTTTTAAAAAATTAATAAGGGCAGCATTAGTAGCAATTTTGATAGTCAGTCTAGCAAGTATTAAGACTGTTGCTAAATATACTGAATAAATGTTATAAAGGCTGTGAATCATCAGTGTCAACCAATTGGCATTAGGAAACACTCTCATTAAAATGTAACTGATAGCAAATTACTTATCCTGTTGTATTGTCAAGCTTTAATAGTCTTCCATATTTAGCCAAACTGATATAGTATGCCTGGGAGAGCCTTATGTTTTGTCAATATTAATCCTTTCACTGGATTCACTGGATTACCTGCATTTTATTATTCAGCATAGCCCAGCTGTACTGCATTTGGCTGAAAATTGACATTGCTAGCAAGGAAAAAACATGTAGCAATGCTGACTTCTTACCTAATATTTCCTTGCTTGGATTCAAACAAAGAAGAAAACAGCTGCGGGTAATATCAACTGGACAGATTACTGTGGGCAACCGAGAACTAAATTGTATCATAAAAACTGTCAATGTAGCTTAGTCTCAAATTAGGTTCCCATAATCAACTGAATTCACAGTTCTAAGACTTTCTTAAAAGACTCCCAAATTAATTAAATCACATTCTTGCCTGGGCTAAGATGTTCAAATTTAGGAACTAATTCCAAAGTTAATTCTAACCAAATGCATCATAGCTGCACTTCTTAAACTTTACATAATACTTTGATGATTTCATATGTAAATCCAATCAATCAATAAGACAGCCCTATGAAGCTTTAGATGTACATAGAAGTATATGACTTAACTCTGGAAGTCAGAACTTGCTGATATTTATAATGTGTATTTATAATCATAACCTCTTAAGATTAAGACTTTTGTTCTTAGAATTTTGCACTAAAAATTTATTATTAGCTGTACCACCAATATTTTATTCTCAAAAATTCATCACGTATGAAATTAATTGTTTACAAGAAAAAAGTTATGGTTCTTAAACATTAAACTTCACACCACAGCATACAGAACAAATACAATACTTCAGGTTATGTACATAGTCAGACAAGTACTTTAGAAATGCAAGGGGTAAGATTTTGGAAGGAACCAAGAATTTGAGTGACCTGAGAAAGCATGAGTTGAGTCCAGTTTCCAGGGAGCACTTAGAATCCCTCTGAAACACAATTTCAGTTCGTGAGTTTTCTGCCCACCATCATCCTAATGAAAAGACAAATGTTCTTCTAAACCTGTCTGGACTTTAAAATATAACAAGACTTACTAGGTCCCCACCAGACCCATTGCTGAACAGATATCATAATATTGAAATTACTACCTTTCCTCATGATATATCAATACCTTTCTTTCAAGAAACATTGCTCAAGCAAAGTATTAGGTAATTGAAATAACACATCCCAAAAGTTTGTAGCTTAGGCAGTAAATTTCACACACACACACACACAAAATATTACAAAGCACTTTTTTTTTGTCCAAATCCATTGTTTGCCAACTTGCCTTAGGTTCCTAAAATTATTCCCAAGTGAGTTTTGAAAGAGGATTTGGGCTTCTAAATCATACTGGGTCTTAAAGTATGTCATCCTTAGTTTCTCCATCAAATAATTCATCATTTGATTGAAGCAAAATCAAACAGAACTAAAAACAGGACAAGTGACCTGGGAGAAGGATGATCACTATTTGCAAGTACACTACAACCTACAGGTGCTTCAAAGAGTTGTGAATGTGTCAAGCTCAATTATTTTTTATAGCTTTCTTTTGCTTACAGAACTATAGCTGCATTAAGAAAATACACATTCATGTTATCCAGTCAAATAGGCTTATACTGACATGCCAAAACAGCACACAAACCAAAAATTATCCTGCACAAGTCCAGGTTACTCTCATTCCATACTAAGCAAGGTGCTCAGGGATAAACACTAGATGGGTGGTGAACACAGCAGGGTAGCAATGCACCCGGTATAGAAAAGGCTGTATGTTCATAAATGCAAAGCATTTCCTGGGTGCTCATAAGCTGTGACTGAATATAGCACCTTTTTAAAGGGACAAGCAATTATTCTTCTGCTTGAAGGGTATTAGCATCCTGTATTAGCAGCTCTTCTCAGGTTAAACAACTCAAAAGTATCAAAAGCGTTGCCCTCAGCAGCAATGCTCAAACATGCATGGCACAAAAGTAACTTACGAGGTTAATGAATAAAACAATGTATCCCAGGACTACTCCAGAATCACACACTAGAGTAGTAAAAAAAAAAATGCACTGACTTTTCCTGGATTCCATAGCAACAAAGGAAGAAAGGAAAAACAAAGCCAAAAACCAGACACCCGAAGCCAAGTGCACTCCTCCATACTCCTGCCAACACACTGACGTAGAAGTCAGGGGGAAAGTCACGATCAGGAAAGCCACCACTCCAGGAAATAAACCAAGTGCCATGAGAAGTAGGTTGGTTTAGTTTGTGGTGGACAATGTTCTGCTTGCACTAGCACTTCAGTTCACAGAAGCTATGAGGAGCGCTGGCAGTCCCAGGAATAAGTTAATTGGAGACCTGCGGTCTGACTCCTTCAGTTCTCAGTGATGCACTCCACACTGTCACAGGACAGACGGGTAACCTTGTCTTGCTCAGCTGAATCTTTGTTTATCCACAATGGAATAATTTGTAAGTATGTCAGTCAATTAAGCTTTCGTTAACTTCTGATATTTTCATACCATTGTTTAAGAAAAAGGAAAGACAAAAGCTAGTATTTCTCAACCACCTTTAATGATAAATTAAAATTTGTCCTTTAGATGAAGTTTCTTCATATTGTTTAGTTGCTGATCAAAAGCTGAAAAAATGATCCTGCTTGGAAGGCCAGACACACTAAATTCTTCAAGGCAAGCCAGCTCAGTAGTTGCAAAGGTCATGCAGACACTATCACTGCTTTGCCTTGGTTACTTTGCATCAAGGATTTCTGATCTTTTTCTCACAGCCCCTCATCTCACACCACAATTTCAGGAAACAGCATTGGCAGTGTAGCCCTCCCCCTCCCTTGGCTCCCCTCTCCTTGCACTCTAGCTACACTGACCTACAAAACACAGCTCCATTTGGTGGCAGCACATTTCACCTCCTTTATTCAAAATTAGGCTTCAGAACCAAATGTGGGTGAAATATCTTGGTGGCTTTCTTGTATCTTCAGGGTATTAATTAAAATCCCTCATTTCTCAACTACCTTGTAACATCTGTGCTTTGTTCTTCCAGGGGAAAACTTGTACCCAAATTTGACCACATCAAAGACCACAGACTTGCTGCAAAGTTCAAAAGAGCACTGCTCCTGCTAGTGGAGGCAACTCTCTTTGCACAGCGCTTATGGAAAGTGATCAGAAATTGGGAATTCAGAGTTCTTACCCCAGCTCCACTTTCAAAATAGCTGCAGGGGAGAAAAGGAACAAACTCCCATCAAAAATACTGTGGTCTGGGTGCCACAGGGCATTTCCAAGAACTGCAGCTGTGAGCATTCAGTGTACTTTTCTGTACAGAGGGTAAGGCAGGCCTCTATCTCCGAGGGCACAAGAGGCTTGACATAATGCCTGCAGAGTGCTCCAAGGACCCTGGATGAAAAGCAGTCTAGAAGGGCAAATCTCTTCTGCTGCAAGTTCAACATCAGACCATGCTTCCAACCCCTTTTAATTAGGAATAATATTTCTTTCTGTTATTAGTTCAGGCAATGGTTAAGAAAAAAAACCTTTAAAAATATATATACATACCATAGAGAAAATCTGCAATTCAAATTGATATTTTTAATCTTAAAAGTATTTTGGTGGAATGGAGTGAAAAATAGAAAGACGAACAAGTCCCATAAATCTGTCACTCGCATAGCACATCACTCACAGCTTTTCCCGGCCCACTGAGGAGGAGAGCCATACAGCTTTAAAATGACTTCATTCCCATATTTACATATTTTTTAATAGGGCTATGATGAATCTCCTTCCGCTTGACTCCTATTTTGAGCTGTGATATTTTAATCTCCATTCTTGCTGCAACTTAGCAGATGAATGTGCAGTGTGACAGAGCTCAGAGGAAACAGTATAAATAAAGCAAAGTGGAGCTATGACATCTCACATTTTATAGCTTTTTTATTGTAGCCTAAGCATAAACAGAGCACAGCTGTGTTATACTTACTGCTGTGAGCACTCCCCCAGCTCCAGCCCCCCACTGCTTTTAAAGAGACATTGCCCCTGCTCAGGATCCTCTGGGTACACACACTGCTGTTCGAGGCATCACTAACAGAAGCAAAAACACTCCCTACACACCCACCCCATTGCTTCCCTTCCTTTGTTTTTACTTTTTCCTCCTTCTACTGATTTTCCCGCTTGTCTTCCTTTCTTTTCACCTCCCCAGGTGGCCCAGGATGTGACCCTGCAGTCCCCAGAGTGGACATGCAGCCAGCGCTGTGCTGCTACCTACTGAAGGATGCCTTTCCTCCCTCACTGTTATCATTCACTCTGTTTAAGTACACAGACACACAGGCAGAGCACTGAAACAATTTGCAAAAACAACACTTTGATAAAAGACTCATAACTAGCTGGAAGTACTCAAAATATTGCCATCTTTTAACAGGGGTATTTTACAGAAAGGGCTCTCACATTTCTTATTGCTTCTTGATAGGCTTTCCCCCCGCCCCCCCCCAGAAGTCAGCTGAAAAGAAAGAAGGAAAACACACCAACTTTACTCCTGCCTATTTAAAAACAAACTACCATGATGAGTCCCTAGACAGCAAAACCTCTTTTCACCTCAGGAATTTATGAGATACCACAAAGGATCTCACCATAATCATCACTACACATTCAGTCAAAAAAACCTCCCATTTGAAGCTTTAGACAAGAATATCAAAATGCACCTGGACACTTTTGTGATTATGAAAAGATAAGGGCAAACCCAATAGCCAGTAATTTCCCCCATAGAGTCCAAGAACACTGTTTATCCTTGTGACATATTGAAAAGTGCTTCTCCATCTCTAATTTCAATGTTATAAACATGGACACATCTAACAGGCCAATGTGCAAGACTTCCTTCTGCTATTCATTTAAAAAAAAAAAAAAGGTAAATATCAAGGCACTGTAATGGTTATACTGTGCTCGAAAACTGCATCCAGCTTTCCCAAACACAGGGACAAGTGACATACCAGGAAGTTCTTTCTGCAAGGAGGACCATGTTGCATGTCTCATCCCACTAACTTCCTACTAACAGCTTCAACAGCCAGGGAAGTTTTGGTGATCTCTAGTGCTAACCTATGAGCTGTAACCTAGTTCTGGCCATCCTCTGCTCTCCCTCTATGGTCTTCTGTGTCCCACTGATCCTTGAGAGGATTTGCTACTTCATTGCTACCAGAAACATTTTCTGCAGCTATTTTTCCACTGTCTGGGGTTCAGTATAATCTGGAACAAAGCATCAAGCAATGCTCATGCAAGCAAAAGAAAGTGGTCAAAAAGAGCAAAATAAAACTGTGCTAGCTATATATCAACAATTGTATTTAAAAATTAAAAACAAATTTTAGAAGCCATGCAGAAAGCATACTGAAATTGTTTACATGTGGGGAACTGATTAAACTAACAAGCTTTCAAAGTTGAGGACTTGGGATTCTCAAAGTCGTCCCTCCACTCAACTAATGGCTGACCAAGCCACCAGCCTGATACAAAGATCTGGTTAGAAAACTGCATTTTTGCAAGAAGATTACTAGAATTCCTTTGCTTTGCAGATGGATTATCACTTTTTTTTTTTAAATCACCAAGATTCACTTTTCTGTTTCCTGACGTCCCCTTGAGCTTGTCCAATCCTACTCTGCCTATACAACCTATAACTTCATAAAGAAGTTACGATCACAAGATCATATTGAGCATTCGCCCTGTCTTACGCCTGTCCTGTAAATAACCTCAGACATTTTTGGAGGAGGGCAGGGGTTGTAAGGAAAAGATATGTCTGCATTGATACTTAAGAGACTCCTCCTCAGCCAGTCAGTGTACCCAGGAGACACTACAGAAAGCCACCCGCACCCAACATTTCATTTTCAAACTCTTCCAAGACCTGGTCTGAGGGACACATCATCTCTCCCAGGGCACAGAAATAGGTGGGAAGCCAGGAAGGGGGTCCAGGAAGCTGTCAATCAAGGCCCTGCAGTGGGCTGGTGAGTCCCCCCAGCACTGGAAGAAGCAAGGCTGGGGAGGGAGCAGAAAAGAGACCAACTTCAGACCCAGAAGGTCAATAAGGCCTAGCAAAGCTACCAGCAGCAGGTTCCTACAGCCCTCCCACCACTGCCATTTAGGTAGAAAGTAGAGGTGTACTCCATGCTGACCCCAAGACTAATCCTATTTAACAGTGTAGTCATCACCAAAATGTGCTCAGTCTGAATGAGTGAAAACTGAAGGAGGTGGGCCATAAACTACTTCTTACTGTGAGAAGAAATAGACAAGAGAAAAGACAAAAAAGAGAAAAATATACAGCCACAAACCGATATGTTTTCCCCTCTATCTACCAATATCTACCTCCTATTGAGTTTCTAACTATACTTCAAATTCACACATGTTCTGTAACACTAGTATCACCAACTTCACTTCCCTGTGGATGCCTCCTTAGTACTTTTCAAAGTTGCTCCAAAGCTCAGCAAATACCTAAAACTGTGGTCAGTGCCACTAAAAATTAGTACTAGAAATAATAGGATGAAAAAAATGAGACATTGCAATGAAGCCTGGAAATTCAGACTGCCTTACAGACCTTTATGCCTCTCTTCTTCACTGGGAAAAGACCCTGAAAATATTCATGAACACAATCATAAGCATGTTTTGAATGAAAGAGTGTGACAACATTATGGCACAGATTTAAGGACAAGAGTGGGAACTGACCCCTTAGGTACAATATTAAACATAATTCCTGACAGGGATGCTCAATTTGGAAAGCTTAATCCAAGTCAAATAACCTGCAGCTACAAATTAGACACCTTCCCCCCCTCCCCTCCTCCCCCTGCACCATTAGAACTGGCCTACTGGGAAATTAAAATCAGTATGGGATAAAACCCTCTATGAACCTCCAATTAATACTGCTGACACCAAAATCCCTGTGCACAAACTTCCTGGCCCTCGCAGAACTTGAAGTTTGATGAGAACAATCCCCAAAAAAGCTCCAGTCATGGTAGATACAATTGTGGCATGTGCAACAACGCAATATATCAACACAGGTATGGCAACATCAGGGCATCACCACTTCATTCACAGGCTGGTGCAATACTACGTAATTTTGAAAGGTAAATACAGGCAAGACCCCAGTTTCTAGAGAAAACTTCTTATGCTCTGAAAGGCATTTTCCTTACAGGCCACCACATCTCTTGTCAACAGCTTTCAGCCAAATCAAACAGAAAAGGCTGCAAGCAGGAGCTGTGGGGTACCTGCTCTGACAAACAAAGAGAGGTAGCAATGGGCTTTTTTCCTCCTCCTTGTTTAGTTTTCAGTCACAACAAATGAATTAAATGAACCAAAGAAAAGAACTAAGCTGAGAAAAAACAAAGTAAAATTAGTAACAGGCAAACAGCATATACCCACTGCCTAGGGCAACATAAGGCTGATGGATGATGACAGCCAACAGACGAATCCTCATTCCCTGTCTACTAAACAAATTAGTAATCTCATCAATATCCTCACTACATTCACCTTCTGCAACAGCTGCTGCTGCAACACAACTGCTGTTAAGCTTTAGGGGGAAAGCCTGGCTTTTTCTTGCAGTTTGCCAAATCCTGTGGGCAGTCAGGGTTGCCACCCTTTGGAAAATGCAATTAACCTGATAAAAATAATAATTTTAAAAATTTATTATTTTTTTAAAAAAGCCTACATAGCTGTGTATGAAGGCAATGGTCACCAGCACAGCACACTCTGAAGTCCTAGAAATCCACGGAACTTGCACCTTCCCAGCTGTTAGACTCTCTCCAATTAAAGTCTGAATTCAGAGACCTTAAGCTTGGACAGGACACCAGGACTTCTCCTCAGACTGACATCTGGCTCTATGCTTCACTTTCCTCACTACTCCTAAAGTTTCTCTAATCTTAAAATGACTACAAACCTTGATTTTAAAAAAGTGACTTTTGGACATCTAACACATTTTTTCCTCTCCACCCCCAAACTGTTATGAGCCCCATATAGTACTGGCACTTTCAACACTGCCAAAAAGAGATAGCATCATTACCTTCACTTCCAAAACTCATCAGAAACATGACCGGGTTCAAACACATTTCAATACTGAAAGATCAAATTTCAACAGTGATTTGTGTTCAGTACAACAAAGCATTTGTTGTAAGAAGTCTGGATTACAGAGCATCTGAGCAACATCTCCCTGCCCCATCCCCCCCCCAAATAACTACAGCAAATTTTAATAAGTATAACTTCACTTATAAAGAAGGAAAACTTAATTTATGCTGTGCAAATAGAAAAATATGTATATTTGTTTACATGCAGAGACATAAACTTGCTTTCCCTTTCCCTCTATTCAATTAAGCTGAGAAGTTGTTGCTTATTTTCCATGAAGTCTACGAATTTTTCCTAAAGGTCTTCAAACTGTAAAGCTGGTTAAGTTTGTTAATGCTGACAGGATACTTACTTATCAAGATCCTTCATTATTAGATAAAATATTTGCCATTTATTTCAATTTATCAGTTTCCACTTTAAAATATGCGATGTACAGAACAACTTCTTTCTGAAGCAACCCACTGCATTTATCTGTGTATGGATCTGTGTACATATCTTAATTACAGGAATTCAACAAATATTCACTAGGAAGCTTCGTGGTTGTGTTAAATTTTTCCATCCATGCAAAATCTTAAGGTGTTCAGAGTAACAGCTGATGATTAAACCCAGTGACTTTTTAGCTGTTAATGGCTGAAACCTTAACTACATCAGGACCGGTGTCTTCTCTTGGGGTCAGCTAAACCAACAGAATGTGTGTTTTCTCCTATTTACTTCCAAAATTGCCTCTATGAAAAATTCGCAGCACTTCTTTTTGCCCAAGTAAAACATGCAACTTTCTTCTGTATGCTCTGACAGCTGGCACAGGGACATGTTCCTGGAACTCATTTGTTCAAAATGTATATTGCATTTATGTTCTAGTTCACTAACTCAGACATATAATAAAGATTTCAAGAATGAAAATTAAATACTAAAGGATCTTCCACAGCCACAATGAAATATTTCACTATCTTTAACCANCCAGCCTTAATGATTCTATGATGTAACTATTTTCCAGCATTAAATACCTTGCTATCTAAGTAGCTGGTTACTTCTTCTCCTACGTAATATATAAGAAACCAAAAGAAACTTTCAAACTCTTATCAGGTAACAACAGAAATAAAAATTTTCCTCCTACACGTGATTTGCTCATTCCCCCTCAGTTGTTGGGTTTTGTGGGTTTGGTTTTTTTGTTTTTGGTGTCCTATCCCTGCCCCTCCTGTTATTTAGGCATATCATAGGAATATTGCCTTTGGCACTTAATCATCCACAAAATATGTTCTATTGCTTCATAAACTCCATCACAATGAACATAATCCTCTAGTTAAGTGCCAATTAATTATTAAAAACATTCATTGAGGATTAACAACCATGAAATAGATACAGTTCTATTATGTAGTTGTTAATCCTCAATAAATCTACTTGTAATAGACAGCATTTAGTATGAGAGCTCACTTACTTAATCTAATGCTTTATATTTAATTAGATAATTATTGCATGTTAAAAAAAACATTCATTAGGTTTAATAACTATGTAATAAGCATACATCTAATAGATGGATTAGTAATCCTCAGAAAAAATCCTCAGAAAAAGTTTTTTTTAATAATCAATTGTATTAGCACCCAAGAGATACTCTCCAACACAAAAGCCAGTATATTGCATCTTCCCTGCCTACAGAAATGCAGGTCAAGGAGTTAACACTACCTGACCCATGTTTTTTGGACCCCTGGAAGAAGGCAGGGAGCCTGAATTCAGAAGCTCACCTGCCCACAACTCCTACATTTCCTTGAAGCATCCGAGCTCACACCTCTCCAGTCCAGCCTTTCCTAACATCAACTGTGTGACACAGACAAATCACAGTCTTGTTTTCAAGACAGAGGACTTGGTCTGGAAGGGATAAGCAGATCCAACAAGATCAATCTCTCTAAAAACAAAGAACTCACTGTGGCTCCAAGTTACTTGGAATAAGGCTAAATGCATGTCCAGCTGTACAGAAATGCATTTCTTTCTATTTTATTTCTCATACAATTTTTGGTACCTTCTTCAAAAACAAGCTGTAAGGAGACAGGCATATCCTGTTACTCATCTGGTACCTAACTCCAGTCAGGCATCAGCCAAAGGCAGATAGGCAAGATGCCTGTTTCTACGACTGGAACTGTGGGAGCTATTTATAACATAAATAGCACTGAGCCTCAATTTTAGGAAATAAGCTTAATAAAATGATCACCAACCCCTCAGCTGAAGCTGTAAGGGCTATCTAATGAAACAGCAAGAATATAAACTTACATCCTGCACCTCTGGAAATCTATCACTCCCAGCTGATGGTCAGCATCATTGCCCAACAAAGGTGACTTGTGAGATGGTGTTTTGGATGACCCTTAAAAAAATCCCTATAGTCCAATTTCTGTCTTGTCTTTTTCCCTTGCACTTCAATGATGAACTGATTTTAGTGACTGTTCTCTTTGAAGAGGTGTTAGTTCTTGAACCAATGCCAGTGAATTGCATCTCAAGAATAGTAGACCTTGTTTTCTGATGGTGTAAGGCATACATCTGTAACTCTGTAAATCTGTGACTGCTTACACTCCCTTCTGGAACCAAAAGTGAGGAAAAAGGAAAGATGGAGTCAGATAGAATCAAAAAGCACAGATTTTGGCTACTATTTTAAGTCTTGTATTGACATCATAAGTGATCTGTGTTTCTTCTTTAAAGTGAAGTTACAGCAGCTCAAAGTTAACTGCAGTATATTTTAAAAAAAAAGAATGTCACAAAAGTCCACTTAATTACTCTTTAATATGAAAGGGGAGCTGCTCAGGGTTTCAGCTATAGGATTACACTCACTGGAACTCTCACATTTTGATGCAGGTACACATTTTCTCCACTTTAAGAACTTCCTACATTTTAGTAGTCAGCATTCAGTAATAAAAGATGGCAAATATTAAATGATGCGACAAATACTAGCATGTTCTGAAATTTCAAAATAGCCAATGTTCCAACAAGATCTTAAAAAAAAATATTTCAGGATCAGGAATTTTGTAAATTCTGCTGTTAGACCAATAATTGGAAAGAAGCTATTTCTTCTTCAGTAGGACAGAACCATCATGCTTAATGTGAAAGAAGGGCATGTGTTTGTCTACCTGACAGAGAACAAAATGGCATAGAAACACAAATCCTGCCCTGTTTCTCAAGGCTAACTGAAGGGACTGATGAAGATTTAGGTACCCCACTGTCATGCTGCTCAGCTCATCACACCACTGAGTTATCCCACATTTCCTTTTTCATGTTTTAAGAGAGATTTCTAATTTGAGGATGGTAAAACCAGCAAAAAAACCCATCCTGTAAAAGAACTAGTGAGTAATGTCTGCTTGAGCAACTGTCAGCTTAACAAAGCTGTCAAGAAAAGTGAATTTCCCAATGCTTCCCAAAGGGGAACTGATACCTAGACTTGCTGTTGCACAGTGCCCTACCTGCTCTGCTAAGCAAGTGGCTCTGCATGCACAGCAAGCCTGGGGGAAGGAGGGAAGGAAGGAATAATAGGGCTGCCAGAGTGGCTGGGGTAGAACACACTCACACCCAGGCAGAAAGAAGTTGCAATTAACCTCTTACATGTGGTAAGCATCACACTACCCAAAGCTCCCTCCTGCTCTGCCTTCCTTCCTATTGAATTACCTGGAGTTTTCTCAATGAGGAGGCCTTTCCCTTTTAAACATCTGACAGCATACAGGAGAGTACAAATGCCTAAATCTTCCAGTGGCCTAAAACTCTGTNCAAAAAACAACAAAAAAAACTACACAAACAAACTAACTAACTAACTAACAAACAAAAAAAATCAAACAAAAACTAACAAAAAAAACCCCAAAAAACCAAAAACAAACAAAAGAGAGAGACTGCAAGTCTGGGATACTGCCGGAATAAACAAAGGTGCCTTCTAGACAGGCAAGACAGGGAAGAGGCCAACCCTGCCCTCCACAGACCCCTCCTCCGGGCAGAACTCCCCAGTCAGGGCCATAAGCATTTACTCCTACACAGGGCCAGTGCACAGAACCTGGGGGAAGAAGCCCGGCTGCAGATACCCCTTGTTTGTGTCCTGTCAAGGCAAGCCAGAGTGCAGGCTGCTCTTCCAGAAGCAGCACAACAGCTCCGAGGTTCAGTAACAGCTTTTTCAGACAGCAGCCTGCAGCACATAGGTCTTACCCCAATGGTGTGGGGGCCGAGGCCACAGGGTATGTGCTTGGCTGGAACCCCCGCCTCTGCACGGCAGCATCCCTCCTTTCATGCCAAAAAGTGTGAGCTGCTTTGAGATGAGAGCACTAGGAAGGGGGAGGCTTATCAGTTACAGCTGTCTGAATGACTGGTAATTGCAGCTGGGGGTCCTTCATCTTGTGTCACACGGAGTAGGAAAATGGGTCAGACATAATGCATTTGGTTAAGTATCTAAGCTGAAAAGGTACTATTTTCTTTTAAATTATATAGTCTTTACTGGAAGTAAGGTTACAGATGCAAGGCTTCCTAGCTTTAAAATGTAAGAGGAACATGCCCTCTGAGGGTCAGGCTTTCATTTGCCAATGTTAATTCTCAGCTGCCTGTTATTCGTCCTTCATTGTAGCCTCTGTCTTAGCTGGGCACGCTCCTGATTCCCTGCTATATCCAGACGGTCCATGTAAATAGTGTTTATGTTAAAGAAGTCATGTTCTGTGTGACTGGAGCACATAGAAACTGATGTTGTTGTCACTTTAGATTAAGCTCTGGTTTCAGCAAAGGAGGCAATTGGAGCAGGCAGCTGAGTGGCCCAATGAAATATTCAGCTCATTTCATTTAAAGCTGCCCCGACTCCATTGTTCAGGCTGGCAAGGCTGATTAACCCTTGCTGGTGCCACCACAACAACTGCTCACTCTCTGTCCCTTCACTCTGCTCCCGTGTGAAACCGAGGCCCCAAATGGTCAGGCAGATTTCAAAGGTCAGCAAGATGATATTTGGTGATTTTTTTTTCCAATTAGTCAACTTTAAGGAAAACAAAAAATTAACCTTCAGGCTCCCTCCACAAAACGATACTTCGCAAGGGTCAAGGATATTCTCCACGCTTAATGCAGGCACACAGCTTCCATTAACCATAGTCTGGCACCTAATTCCTCACACCTGTGAAAGTCCTGCTAACCTTGAGTTAACCCCAAGGATTTTAAGAACTCATGCTCATGGAGAATTACACATTATTTTGTTGCAGAAATTGTTGATAGTAAATAATATGTCAAAATAAACATACAGCCTAGGTAATAGAAAGCACTGGCTAACACTGCTGTAAGTGCTCAGCTGTTGCTGATGCGTGCAGACAGTCTATGCTGTCTACTGCACTGCAGCCCAAGGCTTCAAACACTGCGCCACAAGGCTGCTCGCCTACAGCTATCCCAAAACCTACTTTGTAAAACCTACTTTGTAAATGCCTTGGCTGCAGCATTACCATTGCACTGGACCAAGTGCAGTCTTTCCTCCCAGGGAACAATCTTAAGCAGTCTTCCAAGATGAACAGTTGTTACAGGAGAAATAGGGAATGCTCAAGCATGCAATGCCCAGCGTCCCAAAACCAGAGAAGGGTATTATTAACTGGTCTTTCCTTTGGCTTGACTCATTGCAAAGCTTCTATTCATAGAAACGCCTAACGCTGTTTCATGACATGCACTTTCAAATCAAGTTCCACTTGTGCCAGCATTGAGCGCTGTGTCACTTACTGCCTTACGCTGAAGGGCCTGATGCTTCAGAGAGCTCAGAAGTACCAGCTCCCACCACAGGCCTTGGGTTGCTTAGCCCAAGACAGAATTAGAAACAAGACACAGAATATTCTTGGCAAAAGTGTTAGCAACAACCCCAAATGCTCTAAAGTAATACTGTTATAAACTGCAATATTGAGGGTAACAGCATTTTATTTTTAATGAGAGATTCCTTGGTATTTCAGGACAACAGCTCAAGCACAGGTGACAAGTTGTCTTATAATCACAGTGACAAGTACTGCACCAATTTCTCTCTTTGATCTGTATTTTGTTCTAAATTGCCTAAAGAAAAAGTATATCTATTAAAAAATCAGTAGTTATACAAACTACAGTCATACTGACAGAAGACAACCACCAAAGTAACTCTGCTCTGAAGCAGCTGAAATCATAACTTCTCCCCCACCAAGAGACTGAATTGTGTATGTATATATATATATTTGCCTCTATATACAGCTAAGGCATCTCTCTAGGATACAACAGAATTGGGAAGTACTGATAAATAGATAAACCTTGTAAAATAATATTTATATTACCTAAATGACCTTGCAGCTTGCAGCTACATTTTACTGTGACATTTTAGACCATAGTTCATATGAGAACATTCTGTAAGAGCACTAATACTCTGTACTTGCATATATAGGATAAAATTCCAGCTTCAGTACAACGATTTTAACAGACTAAAATCCCATCAGTGGCAGGTATCTGGATAAATATGCAGCTATCTATGCTCATGAATGTAGAAAATAGTAAGTTAACAAGAGAATGTAAACATTAAACATGATATCTAGGATGCAATTATTGTAAACACAGTTTAATTACTAGCACTTTTTTTTTTCCCCATTTGGTATCTTGGAGATATACTTACCTGACTCCAATATTCTATTTGTCTGCTTAAAATTTAAGGCCCAATTCAAGAAGTTCCTTGAATGGTTTAAATACATAAGGGTCTTAATACCTCCATATAAAATATACATCTGTCATAATGAAACAAAGAAGTCCTACATGTTATAATGAGACCTATTTCTTTAAAGACTAAACTCCTAAATTTCAGAAGCAATGAACAAAATACTCCTTTCAGTAATCTTTTCTGATACTTTCCTCAACAAGAAGTCATGCAAGAAGTACACAGATGTAGCTCAGCTCCTATAATCAGTCTAAATGTGAGTGGTTGTAAAACCAAGTTTATGCTATGCACAAAGATATTTCAGACCTATGCACTGGGAACAACGAAGTGCTTGATATCTGGAGTTAGACAGTGGTGAACTGTAGCACACACACACCATGCTCATCTGCATAAATATCTATTTTCAGAATTACCAGGGCTCAAACACCCCCAGCTTTCTGCTAATTTAAAATCATCACTCCTTTGAAATATTAGGATAAAGCCCAACAAGTAAGTTATCCCCCAAAGTATTATGGTTCCATATCTTCCCCTCTCCCCCCACTTTTTTTAATTAAAAAAAAATCACACACAAACATATCCTATTACCCTGATATCTGACCCACCTCCACAAGACCCATATCTCAGGATGGGCAAATATGGAGATGGATGGCCTTTAAAGAGGTGAGGAACTAAAACAAACACAAAAAAACAAAGGTCCTGAAGAAAGCATGGCTAGTTCAAGAGGTAGCGCTCTCCCCATTGGGCTGCACAATTCAGTCAGCACGCCAGCATGGTGCTGCAGGCATCCTGCAGACAGAGGTGTTGGGTTCGGCATGAGAGTCTCAGAGGTCCTAAGGGCTGTGGTCATTAAAACAGTGGCATCTTTTGAAGGAATCGAGTTATTAACCTATATGACCCCAGACAAATTTAAACCTGACTAACTGCAGATTTCTCTGAGGAATCAAGGCACATGTTTGTAAATTGCTTGGATATTCAGCGTGATGAAAGAAGTTACATAAATGACAGTTATTAATATAATAGTGGCAAATGGGTCAGGAGGAAGACTTCAGTACCATTTTAGGCTGTTGTGTCTATACAACATTAAATATTGGTCAAGGTTTGAATACTGATGTCTTGCAATACTAAACATATTTACCTTTTTTAGAACTGCAAATCCAATTGGAATTATAAGTTGTTTCTCTGTTTTGAAGAAAATGCTGGAACAAACTCTTTTAAGAACATTCAAACCAAAATGGTACTAGTTCCTTATATTAGGTACAGTCTGAAAATAAAGCCTGGAGTTTGGGCTGTAAAATTGCCATCTACTGAATTACTGCCAAAGAAATCCCCCAGCAACATTTGTAAAACCAATTTTCCCAAAGCAAAGAGAAAAAGGCACCTGGGAATGCATGGTATCCCCATTGCTCAGGAAGATGCTGTCAAGATATAAGTTAAACTAACATTTTCCGAAAGAAAACAAACAGATAAAAGCAACCAGAAACATGGATCGCAAATGAAGTTTCCCATTACAACCCAACTAGAGATCTTGTGTCCCTACAGAGCATCCCACTGTCATACATGAAGATGCAGAAAGACAAGCTCACCATCTGAATTCACTGATCCTAAACAAAGATCAGAGCTGTTACAACCTCATGTGATTAGCTTCATTACAACTGGTGATTGGCCAAGTCCAAGTATGTATAAACATACATACATGAACACATGCATCCACAGACACCAGCTTCCCTGCAATTCAAGGCACCCAGCAATCATATACAGCCTATGAACAGGCATCACTTCCCCCCAACCCCAGCTACTCAAGAGGCAGCCCTCTTCTAAGATAGACCATTAACAAACAAGCAACAGCACCACTTCACAATAAGCAATGAAGTGGAATTGCTCCCAGATTTGAAGTCAAAGAAGATATCAAAAGTAAACAGTATGTAATTACCCAAATGGCAATTTGCCAGAACACAACACAAACTGCCTGAGCCAGTGGCTCCTAATTCAGAGGTGGAGGCCTTGACAATTGGGGTCACAAGCCTAACCAAAATTAAATCAGAGAAGACGGGCTCACAAAGAGAAATGTGACTCCTGGGCCCAGAAGCAGGGTCAAAAGGGGAAAACTCTGCAAGCACTTTAAAGGTAAAGGTCCAGCTCTTTATAGATTCAAAGTGTTTCATGTAGCTTGTGAGAAATAAAGCAGTAACTGGTTATACACACAGAGAGTGCATCTTTGTTCAACACTCATGAAATGTTTATCCAAAAATACCAGTAGTCTGGTTACAAGTGACCTTTTTTGGGGGGGATGGGTAGGGGAGGAGGTGTCAAAAATGAAATACCACAGAAATGATCCTTGCTCATCAAGTTATAAAAGATAACTCCCAGAAGATTATAATACTGTTAATGCAAAAATGAACTCCCAGGAGATTATACTACTACTACCATTAACCACTTCAGTAGGTTCTCCCCATGTTAAAAAAGAAAAAAAAACCAAAAACCCCAAAACAAAACACAAACCACAAAAACTAGCATATCTATGCCCAAATGGGGTGATTCAGAGGGGCATTTGAGAAGAGTCTGCACTTAGCACCCTTCCTGTCACAGGAACATGGCAAGGTATGTTTTTCTGCTTATTATATTTGCAGCAAACCATGCAAGAAAGAAAGAGGCAGTTCAGATAGATGTTTCAGGCTGGCTTAAGCAATTTTACAGGTCAAAACCAAAACCCTATACTCCCAAAAAGTCATCAGAGATCCTAAAGAGCCATTCCAAACTTTTGTGACTACACTCAAGCTCCAAAGCAGGTACAAGGAAATCTAAAGACTCTAGTTTTACAGAAAAATCTCAGGAAGGCTTCAGTAACTTTTTGGTGTATCCAGGTCAAATATAGAGTGAACCTGGGTTAATTTATGGGCTTTGGTGGAAACTATGCAAAATGTGGTGGTTTCAGCTGAGTTTCATTCTAGGGTTTGGGTTTATTCAAAACTTGAACTCTAAGGGAAACTAAAAGGACATGAAAGCATGCAACACGAAATGGAACTAAGTTTTGCATGAACACTGAAAAGAGGGAATCAGTTTCATGAAGTAGGGAGAAGGGAAAAAGCCCTAACCAACAAACAGACCTGGGGCTTAAAATTCACCAGACATATAACGCTAGTTCTAATCTTCACTATTGCTATCTTTGAGGAGTCATTCCTCATACCTCAGCCTTCTCAGAAGTTTGAGGTCAAGAGAAATTACTTTTCAACCGTGAAGCCTTACAGATTTTTAGTTGGAAGGACATTGCCCCATATCATCCATTACTGTTTTCCATCATGTGCTAAGATTAAAATAACAGCATTTTATTTATTCACATTTAAACCTATAAACACTCTACACCTTCACGTATAGCTTTCTTCTGAGACATACCCAGTATCATCATCCTTGACTACATACAAAAACAATGCATCATGAATCTATAATAACATCTTCATTTGGTTTGCAACATGGATTTTTGTCTAGTTAAATGTCTAAATTACTCCCATTTATAGGTTATGCACATATGGACTAAGAGCTGAACCCATTCGAGAATTAGCTTTTAACAGCTGACCTGGTGCCTCAGCAAGTGTTTTGCACAGTCTCCTGGGAAAAAAACACATTCATGAGCAAGCCTGGAATCACAAACCTTACACCAGAAGAGGCCAAGTGCGTTAATACTTTTCACGCAGCAAGTTCAACTGCCCTACTGCTACAACACTGCTCAGTGGCCAAGTGACAGAACAGCATTAAATATTACTTGCAGAGAGAGCCATCTGCCTGCCATCACATAGGAGAGTGAAATCACCTACCAGTAAGTGAGAAAGGAAAGAGATGACGGAGTTTAAAATGAGAAATATAAAGGGAGAGAAAAGAGGAAAGCCAGCAGAACTAGCAAAAAGTAAAACAAAAATAAATCATCTAGAGCTGCATCTCAGCTTACTATTAGATCTATTAACATTATATCCTAAGTAATTATAGGGTTTCCCCACTACCCTTACAACAACTGCTACTGCATTCTTATAAATTGCTATGTTAGATAAAACACTGTGTATTGTTAATGTCCCTGGAGTATCCAAGCAATTATATGCATTATAGTTCTGTATTTTCACATCATTGAGAAATGATGGCTTCAATTCACCACCTCTGTGCTGATGACTCCCACATCTCATTCCCAACCAATCTTGTTCTATCTAAACACACATTTCAGTCAGTTTTGCTCCATCTTACAACTGTTAAAACCTTCTTCGGTCTGTTACTGAAGACTCAACAGCAGTGACTTCAGACATGCTGATGGGACAGCACTTTTTTTTTTTTTTCCCCACTTACTGTTAAAAAGAGACAGACTATAAAATATCTAATAGAATTACTGCATATCTACTGTTAAAGTCAAAGTCTCTAGAAAACATCATAGAGTGCTTCTAGGCTCAGTATGTAAACTCCTCAACAAGTGATTTTAAAAAGTCATTATAGTTTTTAACAGAAAAAAACCCAATGAAACACCACTCCTCCCATCTGGCTGGTAAAACCACCTACCAACAAGTTCAATTCATTGTAGAGTAACACCAAATTTACACTTCTTACCTAGTAATGGTTACCAAATTGTATAGAACAGCTTTAAGAGACCAACAGAAAATTAAACCAAGATAAACAGCAATAAACACAAGTACCTGCATAGATCCTGCACCCCCTCCTCTGCTGCTATCCACATTCCTCTCTATGCCCCCAGTGCACACATGCACTGAAAGAGCCCACCTGTTGCAGAGTCAGACTTTATTGCCCACCTCAGTTCAGGTGCTGGCATTCAGCTAAACCAGTTATTTGGAACGGCAGTCCTTGCTGCTCTGATTTGCCCCATACTTGCAGTGGTAGCCTGGGGCCACACAGAGGAGGGTGATGGTTTGCTAAAGGACTCTTGGAAGAGGTAGAGTTAAGGGTGGTGAAGGTACAGCCAGCTGTTGAGCCATGTGAAGCTGGTGGAGCCTGAAGCAGGTATACAATCAAACTGGATCTCTTTTCCCCTTTTGCTCTGATCTGTTGCTATCATGGGAAATCATGGACCCAGTCTGAGGAGTACTGGTCATTCAGTAAAGAGGAAACACAAGCTTGGTTTAGTAGCTTTTATTTTAATTAATTAGAGCCATCATGGGATCCCCATCACTCCGCTAGGTGTGCCAGTGCTCCAAGGATGCATCACACACACCATAGCAGAGTCAGGAGATGTTCCTGTCTAGTTAGTTACCTCATAGGTCTTCCACACTGTGGGATATAGCGGTAGTACTAACCAAAACATGCTAAGTAGCTGCTCAAATTTCAGTTTCTGCCTAAAGAGTGCTTATTTTGTTCTCTCATCAATTCTGCCATGCACAGCTTGCTTAGGAATTCACCCTATTCTTAACCTGTAACTGTGAGGGAAGAACAGACTCAATAAAGGCTCAGAGGCTTTGTTCAAATGGGTGTAAAGAGAAAATTTAAGCTTCACACATCTTATTTAAACAGCCCAAAACTCCTTCTGGGGAAAAGAGAGAAACAGATCTAAAACTCTCTGGACTTTCACACAATTTTTCCAGCTTTCTCATCTGTTACACAGACTAGACATTTTACAGATTTCTTGGAGAACTTCCTGGCAACCACCAGCAATCACCAGGGCAGGATGCATATGTGCTAAACTGAAATCTTAAACAAAATCCTCTTTCTGAGCTTCAAACATTTTTTTTTTTTTTACTGTGACTTCTGGAAAATGGTTTAGTATTATTTTATTTCACTGCAGCTAGTTCAACCATGTTCCATTTTAGGAACAATGGTGCAGCAAAGGCATAGGGGTTACCAAGTGGGTGTTTTACATGGCCCTTCCAGGAAGAAATTGCACAGGTCTTTTTTTCTAGACATCTTGTTATTTCTATTATGGTGAATTTTCTTTCACCGTATGCTCTTGTTATTCAGATCTAAACCAAGATTACAGCTCATCTTTTCAGGCACACCCAGCTAAACAGACAGACTCTTCCTCATTATTAAGTCAAACAACCTGGGGTCCATGAGGTCAATGGCTCAGTTTGTTCCAGAGCTGCTAATCACGCAAGAATTAATACACTGAGCATAGGAGAAATCATCAGTTAAGAGTCAATAAAAGGACTTCATCTCTTTGTGAATCCCTAATAGCTTAACAGCTTTCTCTTGGATTGATGGCAGGTACCATGAAACACATAAGTGTGACCCCACATCACTGTTAATGTGTAGTTAGTTGTTTTTATGTTCAAGGACATTGTGGAAGTTCACAGCTTTCACCAAGCTTCCTCCTTTACGAAAGATACCAGCAACTTAGGCTTCGGGGGAGTTATGGTGGCATGAGGTATGGACGGGCAGTAACTCATATCGCATAAACGCCCTCCCCTTTCACAGGCAGTACCTCACAACTGCTGCTACGACTAATATAGAATGCTTCACAGTATTGCAAAATCTCGAGCGTTATCAAGGTACATTTTTGTAAAATTACTCAGCATCATTAATAAACGTGTTATTAATTAATTAAACAATGACTTTAAAAGCCCTGATTAATTTATGGTTTTTAATCAATAAATGTGTTCTCAGTATGCTGTTATTCACCCCATAATATAAGTAGGTAAATAGTGAGGTAATATCACTTCCTTTAACTACCTATAGGGTTGGTGAATTTTAGATATGCTTATGTCCCACTTGTTCTAAAGACAGAAAATGAGGAGAGATTAAGCTGCTTGCAGAAAGCAACAGAGGAAGCTGATGCCTGTGATGAGACAGGATCTCAAGTGGTAGTTCTGTGCCCATTCTGGATGACTATAGTCCTCCAGTTCTCTTGGGAGTCACGCATTAAAAAAAAAAAAAAAAAAAAAAAAAAAAAAAAAAAAAAAAAAAAAAAAAAAAAAAAAAAGAAGAAGAAGAAGAAGGAGATCTACAAGTGTTAAAACTAAGTACAATCAAAACCAGCCTTCACTACAGAGTAGGAGAGCAGTGAAACAAAAAGGGAGAAAGCAAGAGTCACCATGAACTCATTAGGAAGAAGATCAAGGCAGGCACTACAAGAGGGTTTAAGATGGAGTAACACACTATAATTACTTGAAATCCAACTGCTAAAACTTGCTTTACTTTCTAGAGTAAATTGCTGACAGAGGAAGTAAAGTTCTGGATTAGTGCAGTGACACATCTGTACACTTGATACAAACATAAAACTGGGAATGCTGAAGTCAGTGGGAGTTACAAGTGCTTGGCACCTCCTAGGGCATATGTATTCTGCAATCAGAAGCGTGAGTGCAGCATGTCTGGGCATAACCACGAAAGTTTGAATTGAACAGCCTCAGATAACAACGGCATTCACAGCACAGAGACAGAGGCTTCAGAAAGCATTTATGAGCACCTTTTGTCTCCACAAACAAAATTTCTATAAATATTATGCATTACAAAGGAACGAAGACTCACACTGAAACAAGGAAATTCCCATCAGCAGCTCAGTATTTAATACTACCTCTAACAATCAGGGACAGAGCAAATGCCATCAGGCCTCTGGCAGATCCAGCAAAAGCTATCAAGGTCTCAAACTAAAAAATGCAAATGCTAAGCACTCTTTGATTCCTCTTCAAGGACAATAACTGGCCAGTAAGCAAACTTTAATAACTAATGGAAATCAAGAAAACAAGCTGCTCAATAATTCTTTGCTAAAGGGAAAGAAGGATAAAAATAATTTATGTATATTCTCTGTGATCCTGCTGTAAAAATCTCAGGCAAAATACACAATCATTTTATTTAAAAGAAGGAGGGGACAAAAGGTAATAATCATAGTTATTTGATCTAATTATTCCTAAAGGAATCCATAAGAGACTAGAAAATATATAAAAACCACCACTCCTGATCTGCTACCTGGGGAGAGTAAGAAACATTCTAGTAGGAAACATAGGTGAAAAAATAATGGAATTAGCATCTCAAAATTGTTTAAAAAAGGATTGTCAGCCTAAAGAGAATCGACAGCATAGCTTTAAGGATAGATAAATGACTGCCTCAAGGATCTGTCTTACCTCCTCTTTTTTTTTTTAAGTAATACCTTAATTTGCATAGTAATAACCCAATTATTGTAAGATTAGGTGACAGAAATCTCATTATTACTGTTCCTACAAAACAGTCGATATTCCATTCTGTACCTTTTAATGTTACACACCTTAAAACATAATTATTCCAATATATGTTCATTCATCTTTAATGCAATTTCTTTAATAATAATAAAAAAGACTCTTCCTGTAATTGTTAGGGATTTTTGTTGAATATATTAGTGTTAAAACATGATTTTCCTCGTTCAGGCTGCTATAGAAACAAGCAAAGCCAACCAACTGCTTAGGGGCATGCTCCCTCCCCTCTTCCCAAGAGGGAGTCCACCAAGAGGCCTAAAGCACATATGCTAAAATATGTTGCAACAACTCTCTCTCTCCATCTCCCCACTCCCTGCTTCTTCCCACGCTGAGAGCTGGTCATAAGACAAGCTTGCAAACAAAATCTAATATATAGTAGCATCAGGCTTCCAAGTTATTTGTGTTCAGGGCTTGCTGTTAGGGGGAGAGGGGGAAGGGTTTGGTTTTAGGGCTCGGGAAGAGAAATCAGAGCGAGCACACAGAGGCACGGGGCTTACCTGCCACAGGCTTTCTCAGTTTCAATTACAAAGATAATAAATGCGATAAGTGGTCAGTTACCAGCTTAACAGCAGAAAGGAAATGGGGGAAGGAGATAGGGCTGGCTCCATCAGAAGAACACAGCACCACACACGTTCTGCTTCAAAAGGATGTCATGAACAGTTACGAGAGTGGAAACAGCAGCTACTATTTTGCCAGTCCCGTTTATCTCAGTGTATGCAAGGTAAGGCTAGAGAGCCTTTTACAGGCAAATCGTCTGTACCACTCCTTCAAATCCAAAAGAGGCTGGAAACAACTAAGAGCTGGTCCCACTGAGTATCTGGCAGGAGCCCATACAAAATCAAGCCCAGTGCTTAGTGACCAGTGCATTTCACAGTCATTTACAGAGTCTGGGAAGAAAAGGACTGCAAATAGCCACTCTATTTATGGACAGAGTCCCTCTCCCAGTCTACCCAGGGCATGTAGAGCAGTGCTGAGGGAAAAGTTGGTGGAAGCCATTCTTTGCATAAACACACAAATCCGTCTTGCTTAGCTTTCAGTTGATCACTTATCCCACCGTCACTAAAAGCAGTAAATACAAGATGCAGTTTCAGAGGAGTTATTTACTGTTTAATTTTTGTGAAAGCCTTCTGTCAAAATGGCATAAAGGAGAAGTAACTTGGCCAAGTTCCGATTTTCAAAGTCCTTTACAATCACCGAGCCACTACAAGTCCATTTCAAAAGGGAAAGCATGTATAGCTGGAAACTATCCCTGGGTGGAAGAATTCCAGGGTTTCTGCAGGGTTGGGAACACAGCTTGCTGATCTTGGGGGTTAGGCAGCCCACCTCCCACCCCCAATCACTATGGGGCGAAACACGAGTGAGAACTGCAAGGCTGCCTCTTTACGCTGCCCTAGATTTTACAGAAGGGGAAAATATCACGTGCCAGCACACAAAGCTGACAGGGAAACAACCATCCCTGGTGCTGCCCGCAGGCCTGCTTGGAGGACGAGCTCCAGTGCAGAATGGTTGGACCTTTCCTCTGAAGATTTTGACCACTTGCCTAATAGTTCTGGTTTTGAAAAGGTTCCAATTATACCCTGTTCCACAGAAAGCAAATTAAAATGAATGTTTTTACTTGAAAAAAAAAAAATAAAGTAGTGAATATGCTAATGATTTTTCCTTACATTCTTATCATCTCATTTCATGCCTTTAAATAGAAAACTTTGTGAATCTTACTATGAAAATTATCAACAAAGAAAAAACAGCCTTACATCTTACACCAAAACTTGGAGGGCTGAGTTTATACCATCCTGACCCAATCTGACTGAAATTGAAAACTTTTCCTCTTCCATTAATAGCTTTTCCAATTCAGCAGTTCAAAGCCACAATCCCTCACAGCCTATGCAAGGATTTGGGATCATTTTATAAATCTGTGTAGCAAATGAACATGAAAGAGAAACTCTCCTTATGGCTGGAAACTATCCTTTGGGGGGAAAAATGTTATTAGCTTTTTAGAGAGCATTTGCAAGGGTAATTTGCACTACAGCATCTCTTTATTGGCCTTGCAAGCAAGTGTTGAAACAATTTGTCTTATCACATATATTCACTTTGAATAGGGACCTCATGTGAAATGCTCCTCTTGAAACAAAGAACAATGGTTTCGAAAACCAACACTAAAAAAGGTTGAGTGTGGCAATAATTTATTTCAACAAAGAAATATTGGAAATGAAGAGGGAAAGGAAGAAGGAAAGGATAAACTAAAAAGGAATGGACAAGCTTCTGATTTAGTCTGTCATAACTTAAGACAGCTATGCCAAAGCTCCAAGTTTGGTCCAGCAATTTCACAGGTATTATAACAGCATGGTATCCTGAACATAATTTGTATTTCACTACTTCTTAAGAGTCATCAGCCAAAACCAGGGCCTCACCATATGAGACTCTGCACAAACAAATGGTAAAGAAACACCTTTACTGCTCCCAGATGATTTTACAACGTAGAGCTGTAAGTCAGGATTACCATCACCTGTAAAGTACAGCAGCACAGGATGGAGCATTTGATAAAAAAGTACAGAAGTCAGTGGAAATCTTTCCCCTCTTTCAGTGTGCTTTGAGTCATGGAAGAAGCAAAGCCACCAATTGCTCTTGAAAAAATAAGCGGTTCTCTTGCACTGAAAACTCCGAGTCACTTCACCTTGCTCTGTGGGACAGTTCTTCAACACAGATGACTCTGAGCAAAAAGAATTGATCTCTTTTGTGCTTTGGTAGAACAAAATGCAGGCTGTGGATCTCCATTTCTGAGAGTAACATTTCATTCTGCCTGCACAAATATCTTCCATTTAAAGGAAGGAAAAAAACTATTAATTACATGACTAGGAAACAATACTACATTTGCAGTGAAGTTAGTTACATATAATTTGAAGTGGAAAAC
Organism: Syrrhaptes paradoxus; assembly: GCA_013400615.1. NCBI lineage: Eukaryota > Metazoa > Chordata > Aves > Pterocliformes > Pteroclidae > Syrrhaptes > Syrrhaptes paradoxus. The sequence continues at coordinate 108,492 of VZTO01023903.1, read as the reverse complement.
CAGGGAAAATACTTTCTTATAAATAAAATCAGTAACAAAAAGATCTATGGAAGTGTAACAAGAAATAATAAAATCAAAGGTCACCAGCTACATATGTTTCTAGTTCTGATTCTTCCCTACAGCAAAAATTCAATTTGCAGATGACAGCCCTGCAAGGCAGTTTGCTAGTGCAGATCCCTTCCCTTCTACTGGAGTTCAAGGGATTCCCAATGGGGGTAAGAGTCCGTTCCTCACAGGCTAAAATGATTTATTTGCTCAGTTGCTTCAACTTTTCTATCATCTCCCATCCCATGTATTGAGTATGTGAACCAGAATCTACCCAGCAATACCACTTACTCTGACTTTTTCAATTAAATGCATTTTAATTTAAAATGTTTTTTAATGGAAACTGGCTAATTTCAATAGCAAAATTCTCAAGCCCAGAATAACAGAGTTGAAGTAAACAGAAAAAACCCGCACTGCAAAAGCACCCCAGAGGCCAGCAAGATGGACACTCACCCAAGCTGTGAGTTCAAACCCCTGCTTCAGATGAGAGCCCTGAACCACAATTCCACGTCTTGTGGAAGTACATTCACCTCTGGGCTACAAACTGCTCTGAAGTGGTGTCTTTCTCTCAAGGTTAGATTTGACTTCCAGGAGGGGTGGGCTTTTTTTTTTTTTTTTTTAAGTGAAATTTTCTGAAAGAAAGAACAGAGGGTTTTTTGAAAGGTTCTTGAAAAGTACAATGGGCCAGCACTTCAACTTTCACAAATCAATACAGTGGCATTTAAATCAGTGTAACCCTCTTGACTTAACTAGCTTTCAGCTTGACCCAGCAGAAACAGAAATGATGCAGGCTTATGTTCAATGAAAACCCAGAAGTGAAGCTGACCAGCAAAAGAGAGCAATCAATTTCTCCAAAATTCTTGCCTAAGATAAGAAAAAGGCAAAACAACAACAACAACAACAAAAACCTCAGATGCAATTCTTTAAAATGTTTGTCCATGCAAAGCTATAGACCCAAGTCCCCCCCATGTCCTTAGCTAAATTCTCAGTGGCTCCTGAGAGATGTCTGTGGTAGCCTTTCCTCACCCATGAGGACATTTCAAAATAAATACTGCCTACACAAATAAAGGCCAAACTCTGCTTCACCTGCTCATGATAGAATTGTCACTTGTTTCCCCATACTAGTAAGGTAAGCCTTTTTGGCCTCATGTCATCAGCGTGGAAGGCAATGTATTTTATACATTGACATTCTTGTCAGTATTACTTTCAGAGTTAGAACGTGTCTCTTTCAAAATGACCCATACAGGAAAATATAAAATAAACAACAAAAAAAAATGCACAGCTAACATTAGAGGAAAAGACAGACAGACTTAGTAAAATTAATAAATAAACCTTCGAACCATTGTACACAGTTCTCACTGATGCTTTGGTCAGCACTATGCACCATCACAAACCGAACAAAGTAATTTCTGGCAGCTTTGAACAGAAGTCCAAAGCTTGCCTACAATTCATGTAAAAAGTCAAACTGAACCATCAAAGCACATTTTTAACCAAGCCTGGAATACACTATTCTAACTGCATGAACTATTTCTTCCCGCTTATCATGGCCATCATCAAGACTTGATATTTGGCTGCTCTGCAGTACTTTGTAGTGTTTCCAGAGGAAAATGCATATTATGATACAGATGCAGCTACCATACATGTGAGTCTATCTGCTTGCTGCCAGCATAACATACTTGTTAAATATTGGATTAGTATTTAGCCGAGACATAAACAGGCCCATATTCACAAGTGCCTAGCTTTGAATATTTGAATAAGTGCTTACTAAAGTCCTTAAAGTTAGACAGGTGTTTAAGTACTAAGCTGAATCAGGACCAAAGTCAGAATAAGTGTTGACGTGGTATAATGTAAAGGCTTAATACTGAATAAATAATGAATTTCACTGTCATTAAGCTCCACACAAATGCATAATTCCTGGAGATACGTGATCTAATGGAACTCTAAGGTCAAGTAGAATGATCGTTCCCATCTATTTCAATGTGAAAAAAAATTATTGGTTTGTGAATACAAAAGTTCTCTCAAGAGTAAAGCTATTTGAGACAGACTTGTCCACATATACAACAAGGACTTAAATGTTTATCTAAAAATCTGAACAAAAAATTGACCTATGACCCTGACAGATGTGTGATAAGAAATGTAGAAGAATTAATAAAATCCTACACAACACTTAAATTAGATCTGCAAATGACTTGATAAAATCTGGCCATCTTTCCAGTGTATCTATCTCCCTTGTCAGATGACTTGATTATAAAAAGCAAGGAAAAATCACTCTTCAAAGAAAAATTAATAGCTGATAGAGGCACCTGAGCTCTGATTATTCTCAATGTCCATGGTATTTGTAAGATGTGTTGTAATATTAACACTCTTTAGGTTTAACTACTCACAAGTAGCTGAAACGTTAGAAGTCTATGTTTGAATCACACAAAGACCAAGTTTTGATTCAATAGATATTCCTACTAGTGTGTGGCTTACATTATGGTCTGGGGAGTCTGCCATCACATAATGTGTCACTTCCTATAAAATAAAATCTGGGAATTATTGAAGCCATTGTCATTTCATATAACAAAAATATCAATGTTAAATGTGCCTTTAAAACATTTATCAGTCACGTGTGTAAAGAAGCAAGAGATAAGGAATATTTCATGTGAGTAAAATGTGGATAAGTTAACTTGACAAGAACATGTATTCACTTAAGAACAGGATATGTCCCTCTTGGCATGGACATCATACTGTGCAGAGTCTCCAAGAATTTAATTAGAGCTGTAATATAGTAATTAACTACTGTATATTGAAACCTTTTGTAATTTTTTTTTCAATAGTGGGTGGAGAAAGAGAAATGATCATGCTGGAAAAAAAACCAATGGCACAAGAAAACAAAAGCTACTGTAAATCCACAGGCATTAAAAGGTGTGTGGTGGGTTTTGTCAACTCTTTCTTCAACCACTGACCTCATGTTAGACCCAAGTACTTATGACACCTACTCTGAGTTACATAAATGATACATAAAGCCTGACTTATTTTTGATAGCTCTCTAGAAATAATTCCACATCATTGCTGTTTCATAAATTCTCCCAGTCTATGAATAGGTATCTTCCACAACTTCTCAATCATAAGTATTTCTGGTTCTATGCAGAAAATAATTCCAAACCTGGGAATTACAAACACATAAAACAGACACTTGAAAGCACTGACAACACTTCCTTTTATAATGTACATGTCTTTTAGGGCTTTGTTTGGCTTCCACAAACACCAATATAGAGTCTTGTGGAGATTTTTTACATAATCTAGACCAAGTCAGGAAGTGGTGTGAGCCTAACCTTACCCTAACCTGAGATCCCTTTTCTCCTTTTCTCATGCCAAATGCAGGGCCAAGCACAGGAGAAAGGGAGAAACTGTTCAACCACACATTGCACATGCTCCCGCAGGCACGGTTACTGATGCAGGGGAGAGGACAGGACTGACTTGATCAAGTGATAGGCCTATCAATCATATCCTCCCCTGTGAATCTGCAAGTCCACATTGACTCCTGGAGATCTTTAGGTTCAGCTCTGATTCCCCAAACAACCAGTAAATCCTTAATCTGGTTCTTCTCTCAGAACTCTTCAAAATTTCACATTTATGAAAACAGTATCAGGATTCAATGAGTAACACACTGGACCCAGAGTAAAAATATACACATGTATTACTCCAGCTTGATTCTTGTTTGGGTGGGTGATCTTGACCACTTCTGTTGTCATCCCTCTACCCATAAAACAGGAATAATAGTAACTTAATTCTTTGACAAAGTATTTTGAAATTCGTGAGTAAAAAGCACTATGAAACAGATAAATTTCATAATTACATGTTATTACAGTCAAAGTAGCATTTGGCAAAAATAAAGAGAATATAAAAGCATCCGGGCTCTGATTTATTGTTACTTAGTTCCTGTAGGTAGTCTTTCAGACTATCTTTGCCTTTTTCAGTCAGATGTATGAAGCATAAACTCAACATTACAGAGAATAAATGTTAATACGTTTAGGATCAATGCATCTGTGAGACTTTTGGAGGCATGATGGTGAGACACACTTAACACAGCGTAGTTGGTTTCCACGTGTCAGCTGAGCCATGACTTTCTGTGTAGATGCTCTTACACTGTTGCAACTGCCTTTGAAAATGTTTTAAACTGTAATAGCTCAATCACTTAGAAAAAGTAGCTCCTGCCTGAGTATTCAAAGCCAGAATCCTCGTTGACCGTGGAGTCTTAATTCCTAATTTGTCTCCTGGGATGGACGTGCTTTAGCCATTACCTGTACTTTGAAAAGACAGACTTTTTGTTGGTTGGTAAAGCAAGGGCAGAGTTAAAAACAAAAATCCTACCCAGCCTCCCCATGCTTCTTCCCATGACTCTTCTCACATTTGTGTGAAACTGGATTTCACAAGGTCAGAAAAGAAAGCAGCTATCAGAAGGGGGAAGGACATTCACTGCCACTGCATAGTGAACTTGAGGCATGCTCAAAGGCCACAGAGCAGTACGAGGGACCTCCTGGTGCTCCCTCAAAGAGCTCTTCCAGCCAACAAGGGTTGGAACCAAGGGGGAAGGATGAAAGCCCGCAGGGACAGGCTCTCCAAGAGAAGTTGGAGAAGACATTTGCAGCCTGAGTATCAGCATCACCAGCTACACCTTGACTGGCAAACGCATGCCAAGGCCTGTTCTTTGGCACAACGTGACTTGCAGCCCTACTGCTTGATGTTCCTTCCTCCTCCTACACAGGACAGACTCAGCCATGATGCTTCACGGGACATCTCTGCTTGCTGCTGTTCCCCAGATGAGGCCCAGAACTTGGCTGGGACAGTGGCCACTGACATGGACCGCAGCCAGGCCAGAGCACACACCAACAACCACCACAAACCACGGCCCGTTAGTGCCGACCCCCTGCCCTTATCCTGCCCATGTTGTTAGTACGGGCCTGGCCACTGGGGCTACTTCATCTTTATTTAACAAAACAGGCCTTAAAACCAAATGGAACAACACTGCTCGCACCCATACTGAACACCCAAACTGCCGACTGGGAATTACGCCTAGCCTGTGGTAACTCCTAAACTGTCTCTTGAGCTCTGCTGGTGTAAAGGCTGTTTGGCCTGGGCTAAAACCATGCCACCATGACTTGTTCCCACAAGGTGAAAGCATAGACAACAGTGTGCAGGAGCCTGGGGTCTCATCTCAGACCACGGGATAGGTAGGGCATCACCCCTATGAACCTTCCTTCCTGAATCCTCATCACTCAATCACTCAGTCACTCAATCCCTCAGTGCCTCAGTCCCCTCTCTCCATCTCACCCTCAAAGGATAACAAATTGCATTTACTGAGCCCTGCCGAGGGCCCTGCAGCCTCATGTGGAGGGACTGGGAAGGGGCAGGACATGCAGAGGTTCCTGGAGAAACCTCTTCTCCCCACACCACTGGCTGGCCACCCCTCATTAGAGGGCATCGCTACAGGAGCCAAACCTCATCCAAACCAAGACTTTAGGACTTCCCTACCCCTTTCCTGGTCTTCTGGAGGACCATGAGGATATCCCATCCTTAAAGGTTAGTATTCCAGGCAGCTCAGGTCACAACTCCAGCCCTCTCCCAGGTCTCTTGCTGTAGACCTTCACTTAATGCACTGGCACAGTCACGCCTCCCCACACCACCCCCTGCCCTCCTCCCTCTCCCATAATCCAGCTGTTTTCCACCTTGGGAAAAAAACCCAAACAAAAACTCCTCCTATGATATACAAAATGGGATGTACAGGAAGGTAATGTATTTCTGATTTCCTTCTCCAGGGATCAGGACCAGGGCCATTCTCACACCTTTACATCAAAACCTAATCCTCCCACCTCCTCCTCGTAGACATGCAAGTTCTCCAGCCTTTTCCTCATTACATAAGGCACATGCATAATCCTTCTCCTCCCACAGAGCATCTCAAGAAACACAATCCTCCTCCTCCCCCTCAATCATGCCAAGTCTAATCCCAACACTTCTGACATTACCTACTAAATAGCCATCAGTATGGCGAAAACAAATGGAAGTAAGCTCAAACTCTGCACATGGCTTAAAAGCACATCCTCACAACTGATTATTTCAGTAGCCTTCATGTTCTGAAAATTATTTTTCTATACAAATTCAGTCTTCTTCTTTTTCTACTTTTTTTTTTTTTAGTGAGAGATGATGGGGAGACAGGGTGTTCTTTTACTAGTGAATAGAGGATTTTGTTTTGTTTTGTCAGTGCCATTTTATGGCCATATTTTACAGACAAGTTCATAGTAAGTTCAGAGGAAAGGAATTTTCAAAGAAAATTAGCACAAAGCATTGTGGGGAATGATACGGAAAGTTGACAAAATTATGATTAACAATGAAAAAAGAAATAATTAAGTGTGCTGAAACACCACATCAGTATTTATCACATTGTTAACTTTTATTAGTGAAAATGCTTTATTGTCTGCAGTTTCAGAAAGAGATCTTAACCTAGGACTATAGAAGCAGAAGGCTGCGTATATAAAGGTTTTGAAACAAATTTTTATATATATAGAAAAGAAAGAAAATGGTAAATATGTCTGTACGAGATAAGGCTTTCAGAACAAAATATAATACATGGAAATCCTTTCTTGAAGTGCTTTGTGGTCTTAAGGAGGTAGGAAACTTGAACCAGTAGTTACAGTAAAAATAAGTCTAAATAAGGTGTGAAAAATTGTGGCATAGGCAGAAACAAAAACTCTGAAGAAAGCGGATAAAAGAAGAGAGAGAAGTGATGTCTTACATGCACATGGCCAATCTCTTTACAGTTACTTTAAAATCAATTTAAGAACTCTGTTGCAAATAAACAGAGAAGGCCTATGCCCACCATTTAAGAAAGGTAGTAAGAAAATTAAGAATAAGTATAGAGCTGGATACTCAGAACTCCTAGCTCTAATTCCAGTCTGCCTGTGTCAAATAGGCTAAGCTGTACAGTCCCTTAGACCAGTTCCCTCATGGCTAATGGGGTGATAGTATTTTCCTCTCAAGCATGCTATCAAGATGAATTAACTAAATTATATTAACTAAGGCTACTTCACTGTCTTCCTGCAAATCTTCTGTCAAGGCTCCTTCCTTGTCTTGATGTCTACAAAGGATATCTTGACTGCTGGGCAGCTGGTGTATTAAGATATCTGCCTGTTAGAAGCACGTCTACATTAGCAAGCAATTTGGTGAAACAGAGGCAGAGTACTAGTTCATAGAAGTTGATACTGGGGTGCCTACATCTATATTATCTGAGGCTCAGGTTTACTATTGACTAGATTCAACCTTGTCCTCTGTCCTGAATCTTGCATGTAGTTCACATTTGTTCCAAGGGACCAACCATTGTTTTAGATCCTTGTATTTCCATCAGTGCTCAGAGCATCTGTGATGTGTTTCTGGAAGGAGCTTCTGCTTTATTTTCCTCCAGAGGAATTTAGTTCAACACAAACCAAAACCATTGTTCAAACCAAGCTGACATATGCTAAGTAAAAAAGACCATGGAGATTTTCTTCAAAACCACATTGGTGCTCCAAACCAAAATGCTAAGAGAGCTATAACCAATGCTGAGGACTATAATTTTTCTTTATGCACTCCCTCTATCTTTTTATCCATATCCTGGTTTGTTGGTGGTGGTGGGTTTTTTTTCATCTTCAAGGTATGTTAAAGTTTTACACCATGTAAAGTTTCGGTGGTGAAGGCACTCTATGAAGACTGCTCCTGGCTGCAGTTTACATGGACTCACAAGCAGCTGCAATGGCACAAGCAAAAGTGCAAGTAATTGAGGTGCAAAGACAGAAAGAAACATTTGGTGCTAGATATTTCAAACCAGCTTCCCCACTGTAATGTGAATTGGTCTAAGACAGTAAATTTTTGGGACAATCATAGTCAGGTCTTACTCCATTATATGGTTCCTATCACAGTATCTTTATTCATACAGGGACACTATGTTGAAGAATTATTTGGCTCAGTGTCTGTACTATAAAAATAATTTTCTCAACAATAATGTATTTAAATATTAGTGTTAATAATTTGACTTATTTTTTTTGCTGGTATGTTTTATCTTCCAACTTACCCATCTGAAAGGACATTTTACCTATTGATACAAACCCTGTTGCAGGGTTTATCTTATCTGTTGAAGGGAGAGATAACATCTAGAGCTGTTTAGAGTACTCTTAGCTATATTCTATTTTGTATATCAAACAATTACTTGGAGAGTGACTGTACAAAAGACAGTTGATAAAAACAGTGTTGAGAGTGTTTAGTAAGTACAGAAAAAAGTATAACATCTTGATAGAGGCTAAACAATATTTTCAGTAGGAAGACTTCTATTGTGTTGTTACTGTGTTTTAACTGCAAGAGGTGGAGACTTCTTGTGGAGAAATCTGTCAGGAATCACCAATGAGGAGTACGTTCAGAAAGGTTACTTTAAGCACCAGGAAGCTAATCGTCTTTGCTTACTCACAATGGTAAAGAGATAAAAGCTTATTAAAGGAATAATTCAGAGCACCCAAGCTAAACACTCCCTCTGAACCACCTTTACCCACATCCTTCCCCACTGAGAGAACAGATGAAAGCTAGCCTTAAGTTAGCCTTTCTGAATAACCTGTTTGGGAACAGCATTCATATATACTTTACCTCTTAAATCAGAGGGTTTAAAATACAATATTTTATTTTGAACTGAAAGTGCTTCTATTTTGCCAGCCAAATCCCCCAGAAGCATTCCCAAATTTTAACATTTCATTTGGGCTTGCCATTAAAAATGCTTCAGTACCCCTAAAGTAAAATGTTTCAGCTTTGAGACGTATTGAATTGGATCCACTCACAGAACAATATTATTCTTTTAATTGATATTCTTGTGGACCTGCTACTGATAATCAGTTAAGGTCTTCATATACACTCTTTCAGCTAAAGGTAAATCAGCATTGCCCTGAAGTTACTACAACCAGATTTCAGTGCTACTTTTCTGTTATTAGCTTGTAGTTAGTCCCTGTGGACAGGTATCCACATAACAAATTTACGGTTAAATACAATTTCTTATTCTAATACCTTAAAAATGTTCTAATGCCCTAAACAAATACTGTTCTAATACCTTATACCTTAAAGGTAGGTATAAACAACAGTAAAATTTTAGAGATACTCATGATGTGAGTACTGTGCAAAAATTCAAGATGTAGCTGAATACTGCACAGTGCAAATGGGACAGGGAGCATCACAGGGAGTATTCGGCCATGGCGGCATGGTGTCCTGTACAAGCTGATGAGGCCATGTACCAAAAATATTCACCTATCACCAAATCCTACCAACAGTGGCCCGCAGGAACATCAAGAATTCACGCAGTGCTTCCCTCTCTCCTAAGTTAGACCAAATCTATCTACACCATTCTAATTGATGAAGAGGTGCTTCTGGTCCAGAGCTGCCTCTGCATGTTCTTATTTTGTGCTCTTTAACACAAGTCACACACAACCCACTGCAGAGTCTTTGTGGCCATCATGGTGCTCAGCCTGAGTCTGCCTTCAGTCATACCAAGTCAAAAGATGAGTGGCTCTGCGCTAACAGGGATCACTGGGCAAACGCAGTGATAAGCAGACAGCAATGCAATGCCTTTAAGACTTGGAAATAATACTTTTTATTTTGTTTCAGTTTTTGTATTGAGTTCTTTTTGTAAATAAGAATAAACCATCATATTTAAACTGGATATGAAATTAACCACTACTAATCTCCTAGGTATCCAAGTAGTCTTAACAAGCAGAGGTATTTAAAAAAGAAGTCTTTTACTTCCATGTTTCTAATCATTATTGTCTTTCTGCTTCTAAAATCAAACCAGTTTTGCTAATCATTTCTTGGGTTCTCAGAAGGAAATATTTGAAGAGACCAAAATCCTTGTGTGACCCAGAAACATCACTATTTTCCAAAAATATAACGACATGCTAACCTATTAATGCAAACCTGATGCTCTACATCCTTTCCACTAAATTACACCCAAAAGTTCCATTGTGGCAATCTCACTGAACATGTTGATAAACTTCCTTTATTAGAGACATTCACAATAATTACATTTTCAAGTAATCAAGTATTAAATAATCATCTCACTATCTTTTTTTTAATCAGCTTGGTTTTGCTACTTAAAACAGTTACTGGCTCTTCAGGGCATGGTTTTTTTCAACTTATATTTACCTTAAGTAATACAGAGTCCAGCTGACTTCCATGTCTTCTGTGAGACTCTCAGCATGATACTGATTTGCTAAATGTGAGTAAGAATTGAAAAATATGGCCTTAGATGTCCAGCTATGTACCTCTCCCACAATGTATCCAGCTTTCCCTCCTTTGAATTAAGGTTAGAGCTGAGCTTTTAATGCATGGCCTTGGCTTGATTTATGAGTACATTTAAGGAATGTGAGGTCACTCAAGCTAGCAAACTAGCTGGCCTCCATGCAACAGAGCAAAACAAAAACTTTAGGCAAAAAATCTCACTGTACTTGCTTCAAAGAATGTATAAAATAATCTTTTAAATTTTATTTAAAAACATAAATAAAGCTATATTGGCATTTTTAAAAATGCAGACCTATTTTAAGCAGGAGACAGAGATACACCAGAGGAAATGGTTTGGTTTTTTTTTTCCCAGTTCTGACCTCACAAAACAGTACCTACAGTCATGGCTACTTTATTTTTACCAGTCTGAAACTTAACATCTCAGGAAAAGAGACTCCGTTTAAATTAAAAATGAATAAAACAATTATGTAATATAACATGCCATTTGAAATGGAGGACAAAAAGTCTTTCCATAAAGCTAAAACAATACACCAAGTTTTTAATGCTGCTGTCTGCGAGGCTTTAGTTAGGGGAATGTTGTACGGAGACTTAAGAGTAAGTGCATGTAGTGAACAAACTCCAACACATCATTTTACCGGCAGTTTGGGAAAAATCAAGGTTAACCTAAAAAGACCATGGGGCAGACTAGTGGAAGTCAATATTTCTGGGCTCCTTCTGCACTCAGCGAAGAAAAATAGACATGGTATGAACGGAACATCAGTTTTCCACACCTTCTTCAATTTACAGATACTTAAAGTATTCCAGTGAAGTGCACAAATCTTACAGTAAATTTGCCTTAGTTTTTGCAATACCCTCCTAAGACAACAGTCAGAGTCTGCCAGTTTCCTGATAAATCAGCCATACTTGGTCAGCCCCTCTGGAGCTATACATTGCAATTCAGGGAGATGGTAGAAAAGGTCTAGACAACCGTGTTTCTCCAGAGACAAAGCACTGCAAAGATACATATGTATTTACACAGACCTAGTGTTGTCAAATATTGTGATTTTATCATGAGATTCTAACAGGCATTTCTCTTAAAGATCTGCTCTGCTTATTGAAGAATATAATCTCCAATCTAACAAAGAAATGGAGCTACTAGCTCTGATGCTTAAACCCCCCCCCCCCACTTGAAAGTGTGAACCCTGACAAATCAAAAGCAAGAAAAATATAGAGAGGGTTTTGCAGCTTTTTATCTTGCAATTTTTAAATAATTTTGTGGCCTGCTTCAACTGGCAATATTCACACAGATGGGTTAAATGTAAATTTGCACTAAGGATTAATTTCCCTAAAATCTGTTCTCAAAGCCTTGTCACTCACCTGAGTAATTCTACTGGTTTTAAATGGGCCTCCATAAGTGACCAGACTAGTCTACTTCTGCATGCTGCTGAGCGTTACGTAGGAGGTGCTGATACTCCCACATCCCTTTAAAAAGAAGATTAGGCACTAAGATAAGTGAAAACTTCTGTTCGAATTGGCTCAAATCCTTCTCCTATTTAAATTGGTGGCAGAACTCCCACTTACTTCAAAGGTCCAGGACAGGCACACTGTATTAATTAGGACAGTACAAAAACTCTCATTACAAAACCGAAGCATGTGACACTCACCTGATTTAAAAAAAAACAAAAAAATCACAGTCTCAGATTTGCATCTCTGTGAACACTGGGCACTACAAACTTCGGTGCAGAAGTCCCACAGAATTCAGATTTTGAACTGAAAATATGTAATAATGAGATACTTTTATTCGATATTCTTTTGTTATAAGCTTGAAAGTAGGATCCTTTTATGGCAGGTCCAAATTTACTGGAATTCATGTAAATGAGAATAAAACTTGAACAAACAGTAGGTCACACTTGCCACAGCTCTACTTACAATGAAGAGGGCTGGGGCTTCTTAATTTTAAAGAAACTCTAGCCTTTGCACCACTTTCTGCAATTCAGCATACTCCTTCATGGAGCAGCTCCTTCAGCACTGAAAGGAAAGAGCCACCTTAGCACGATGCTGGCTATAAATCTAACGTCGTCACATCAGGCTCCTCTCACAGCAAAGCCCCAAAATGGACCACGTATACTTCATTTAGTTTACCCTCCCAGATCATCCCCACTCCCTCCTAGAAGATGGTTCTGTCAGGCTGGTCTGTCTGAAAATAGCCTCTCTGCTACATCAATTAAATCTGAGAACTGCACTTCACAGCACAGAGGCAATGCCTGCTCAGTCCTGATGGTGCAGGGGCTGAGGACGATCTTCTGCTCCCCAGACCAAGCGGCGACACATTTGCTCCGCATCAAATTCAGCCTTTTTCTGAAGCAATGGGTGAGCAAGCAGGCTAATGTCAGGCTGAATATTTTTAATATTTATAATGAATAAAATTATATGCTTGGAATGCAACCTTCAGCATAACAGCATTAAAAACTAAATTTTTATTTGGATTATATTCATGGTAATAACAAGTACTGTAGGGTTTTTTTTGTGACATAGGTTAAAAAGTCTGTAACCTCTAATTTGACAGGAACTCTATTATCACTTTCTGGAAAATTAGACAAGATAGAATATTAAGACATCCAAAAACTGACACAAATAGAAAACTAGGTCTCTCACTTGCTCTTCTTTCTTTAAACAAGGAAGATGATTATATGCTGTTTGACATTCCATTTTCAGGGCAACTGAAGAGATGCCGGGAGTCACACTTCATTTATTCTTCCAAATGCCACCACTGAAAAAAAAATGTGTTGGTATTTGAAGGCACCATACTCCCACAAACAGTGGCCAGAATTAACCTTGTCTTCCTGATGGTTTCATTTGTGAAGTCACTCAGTTTAGTTTCTCAAGACAAAATTAAAAATACCCTCATCGCTGAGTGTAAGCACTTTAAGCACACACACTACATGGTGGGCCAAAACTCCCCAGGGTATAGCCTCACTGAACTCATTGTATTAGACAAGTCAAGGGGAAATATGTTCTTGTAGAGATTTCCAGCCTCAAGATATCTGGATTTGCTTAAGGTTAGCATCTGAACTTTTAGATAACTATTCAGACTGAACCTCAAGAAATTTTGAGGTTCACAACCAGCTCTGAAACTAAGAGTGAAAGAAATTAGTTTAACAACTCTTTCATGATTCCCAGTAAGTTGTTTTGCGTTTCAGCATGAATAAAACAATGTTGTTTTATATCTTGTCATACCAGTGAACAAAGGCATAATGTTGCACACATTTCCTTAAACAAACAAACAAACAAACAACTCCTCCATGTTTTCTGTTGGAATTTTATCAATACAAAATAAGAAAAAAGAAAATACAATTTTTTAAATCTACTCAAAGCTGACACAAAAAATTAGAGTCATTAGTGAGTTTTTAGTCTGTTCTTACTCAGGCAAAAGTCCCATTGAAATGAAGCCAACATTACTTCAAAATCTGAATACTGTTTCATTCAGCTTTTCAGCACCAAGATGAAGCTTTAGTTACAACCATCTGTCATGGGTATAATCTCATAGCACTGATACCCATTTCTCTTAAATATAACCTTTCTTCATAAACTCTTTATCTGCCTCTGGGGTATATACAAAGCTCAAAGAATACAAATAAAAAATCAGTATTTTCGCTATTATTGTACATGAACAGTAACAGCACCTTGCACTGTAATAAAACCTCATCCTGGATAGCTCAGCTAGGCAGAAACACAGTACCTTGAAGACAGAGATTAAGACTGTTTTGGCACATCTTGAAAGAACGTATGAACCAAAGGGATGGTGGAGAAGGAGAGAGTGTTTTATTTTAGGATCTCAACACATTGTGAGGTTTCTCAAATGGCAGTTCCCTCCACTACCATTTAAAAACCACTATACATGCATTATTGACTGTTAATAAGATGAAGTTTACAATGGGCTTTCAATAGGAAAATTATAGAGGACATGGAAAAATATCATTATAATTGTCTCCAACAATAAAACATAATCATCCCTGGGAGCCTGCATTCCTTAGTATCCAAATATTCCACACTGGCCTTGCTAATGTGCGACAAAAGGCTCAAAACTCTGGACAAAACAGAGAAACAGGGGTTCATGACAACTGAAATGAGGGAACAGCACAGTCTACTGGTTAAGGCATTGAACTGGGTACCACGCCACGTGGAGCTGCATGTCTAACTCAGCAGCTGAGACACTTCTTTTCTTTGGGACAAGCACGCAGTCAGTCGGGCCAAGCTGAAGACTATACAAATGCTTGCACAGTTCAAGGTGCAGGCAAAGACATTTCCTTGCACTCTGACCTGTCTGACTGGAATCCATCCTGGTCCATACAGCCACCTTAGAATGATGATGCTCCGTCCACCTGCAGTTCTGGGATACATTAACTTAGCTTCTTGACTTCCAAACTAGTCTGACCATTCCCTTTCCTGCAAACATGCTCCCTACTGAAAAATAACAGTCATACCAGAAATTCCAAGTTGTGTTATATAAAGCCTTATATCAATTGGTAGTTTTTATTTTCAAGCATAAAACCTTAAATAATGTATACCTCTTTCAATGTACCAAAGCCTGAAAGTCATCACCAGCTGCCCAAAACAAAAAGCAGGAGACAGTTGTTCAGAGAAAAGAAGACTCCTGACTTCTGACGTGTCTAAGATTTTTGACTCAAAACAGATTTTTTATATCAGAGTCATGATTTTTGAAGACCTGGAATGACTATACTGTTAATAAAACATTTTTTCAATCATAAAGGTCTGCTTTTCATCTTCAGTGACAACACAATACAAAGTAGCAGATCTTTTCTGGTTGGTTTGGTTTTTTTGCAAGGAATATCATTTAAAAACAGTCCAGATACGTCCAACTCCTAAAGACAAGCAGTTAACAAAGAAACAAATCGTGTACACAGTGCTTCAGTTTTAAAATTCCATACTACACATTATACACTTCTTGAGGATTCTGGGAACTGTAGTCTCCTAGCTTACTCATCTCTTAAAATGTAAGAAATTTAAGACAAACCATCCAGATATTTCCATTGGTAAAAATTAGGTAAATATTGCCCCCCCAAAATATCTCCACTACTGAAGGGAAAAAACCAAGCAAGCCTATTCCTCTAGCGTAAACAGATTATTCCCTTGCTTAAAGTGATGAAGCTGTCTCTCCCTGTTGCACAAATATATAAAACCATATATCTCATCTATTTGCCAGGATACTGGGTAATGTCTCCAGGGCTGACTATCAGTTGGTTTAATTGTAAAACAGTTTTACGTTAGGCATAGGAAAAGGGAATTTGGTAAGTACCGTGAAGAGGGCTGGAGAAGAAAATAGGTCAGATAGCTTACAAACATGCCAGAAACAGAGACTAATAGTGCTACTTTTTATTCTATAATAAAATTAATGTTGCCCCAGCAGCATGCTATTTGGTACATCCATCTAATTTATTAAACAAACAAGGAGGCAAAGGATTTGCTGAAGATAGTACTCCTGTGTATTTGTGAACTAGTTTCTCGTAATTAACAAAATTGATGATAAATATAATTTTGTTTTTACTTTCGCCTCGTTTTCACACACAAACATGGAATATTATATATCAACTAGAATAAAATCTGCTAAACTGGTTACAAAACTACTATTCTATCATTTCTTTGTATGTTTAGTAACAGCATTTTCCCTTTTGCTGGTTCCTTCACGTAGTAAAAAGAAAGGGCAAAACAGGAGGAGATATAGACAATTTCACCCATCAGAATTTTATATTAAGACCCACAATGTGCACAGAGCCCAGGCTGCATGTTCACACACAGCAAAGCAAATGGTGCAAAAAACATGAAAGGGGAGAAAACACTGGACAACTCTGAACAAAAGCAATCTTGAGTACAAAGGCTTGAGATCTTTTTAAGATCTTTGCAAGCAGAGAGGAAAATAGGTGCTGCAAAATGGGGGCAAAGTGAAAAAGGTTCTTTATAAACACGGACTCAAAGCCTTCAGACATTAAAGACTCTCAGAATAACACTATAAACTCCCCCAAATCTCATGTCTCTAAATGCTTAAATTAATTTTTCTGTTGTCACTGAGAAATAAGTTTACTTAGTTAATCAAATCTGTCCAATTCTCTGCAAGAATTTGCAGCCTTTAGTAGAGTTTGTGGAAGCATCTCTGCAGAACAAGGCCTTTGGAACTATGTTTATAGAAGAAGACAGAGGCAAACAGCCCTACTGCAGCAGGGAGAGTCCTGCAGAGAGGAAACCCAACAAAAGATGCATTATGCTATTAACAATAAGAAAACAGCTGTATTATTTCCTCTTATTTTTAATATTTGTATTGGCTTAGCACCCAAAAACCCCAGTAAATCCTCCTGCATCTCAAAATCTAAATGGACCTTACAGACCGAATTAAGAGGCCACAGGTAAAACATTTTTTCTCTAAAAATACTATTTCTGGCATTTGAAAAATTTTCTTTTCCCTGCTTTGCCTCACAGGCACAGTGGACAATTGTGTTCATTTTAAGATTCCCAAATTTATCATATATGCTGCAATGACAGCATACTCACATGATGATGGTAGCCAGGATATCACTGCTGATTCATATCTGCATGAAACTCATTCTTCAGTTCATAAAATTCTTCTTATCTTTTTGCTAAGTTTGAGGTCTGCTAGAACCTAAAAGCTCAAAGTGAAAAACTAACAGCATGTATCTATTCTGGGGCTGAGCTGGAAGAAAAAACTGAGTTCCACAGCTTTCCCCCAAAACAGTAACACATTCAGTTTTATTTATAACTCTCACCTATTTTGGAATTTTTTGTGAACCTGGCCTGACATTCAAATTGGTAATTCAGCTTAAAACTAGAGGAGACTCCTCGCCTCTTATGCTGCCATACAAATGCTTTGAGAAGGCTAAAACAAAACAAAACAAAGATATTAATAGCATACCATGACATAAACACATGAATGTCACTAAGTAATTATTAAATTCTAAAGAGGAGAGGTAAATAGACAAAATCTACTATGAACTGCTTCTATTAAACAGCAAGCAGGAAAAGTAAAAGATAAATACAGTGTTTATATGTTGGAGATTATAAAAGGTTCTGAAAACTGCAGTATGGCTTTGGCATGGGTGACGCAGGGTTGTGAACACTTTCAAGGAGGTCCCATGAGACCTTGGAGCTAACAATCCTCTTTCAAATCTGTCTACTGCTTCCTTTTAATCTTCCTTTTTTGTTGTTTTTGCTTGAGAGAAAACAACATGGAATGATGCTGTGGGAGAAATGCCAATACTCAGCTCCTGCTGAGAAAAAAAAAAAAAAATGTGTTGGAGCTGGAGCTGCTGAATCCTGCTCACTTTGTGCAAAGGAATTAAAACAGCATCTCCCTTCACTGACTAAATAGGGCAAATTTGGTTTACCTGGCTGAGTGTCTTTCACCGATGGTGTAATGTAAATTTTCAAAATAAAATTATGTGGGTTTGAGGTAGAAAAGGATGTGTCAATTCAACTCCACTGCTGCCATGAGCAGCACCCAAGGGACATGGGAATTGCCTGTGCTAGATGGTGAGCCACTCCACACCTGCCTTGGAAAGGAGATGCAGCAGCTCCTCCATAGAAGAGCATCTCAATTGCTCAGACTATGAGTCACAAGCTTTTGGTGACAGAAGGAGCAATTGGTTTTGCACCCAAAAGAAAAAAAAAAAGCCCTAAGGAATTACCCAAATAAAACCGTTTTGTCTCATTTTTGAGCAAAGATTTGGGATACTCTAAAAATGGGATTTTCAGAATCTGGCTTTTAACTTTCTGCACCTGCTTCAGTTTTTTTACACAGTGTTTATAACTGAGGGGATGACACAGGAGCCATCTGAAGGAAACTATTTCATGTTCTCCCATCTCTGTCACGGAGTGTGGCTGATAGTTCAGAAAGCTGGTATTTCTACCACATGGCAGAACTGCCAAGAACAACAAACACCAAATTCAATATTTAGTCTTTAACACTGTTTTCCTAAAAAGAACAACTTCATAAATCACCACAAAAATTAGCAAGACGAACACTGATCACTTACAAACTCCGAGGGCCTCAAATTGCTTTTGCATAGGAAACCAAACACCATGACCCATATTAAAGAACTAAAACCTAAAGCACTCAGAGAAGTCAAGGCTTTTCTCTTAATCTGATGTTTTATCCACAGTCCCACACTTTCTTTATCTGTCTCCAAATACTGACTCCAAGTTGAAGTAATTTTGGGTTTTGGAGCTTTTGAAACACTACTGCAGAAGAACTCACCTTCTGTGGAAGTCCAAGTATCTACATTTATACTCTGAGAATATTAACATTATTCTCTTCAAAGGGAGAACTTATCACCTTTCTCTAGAACTTTCAAAACAATGGAAAGCAGAAAAAGTGATAGTAGTACCTTGTCAGAAACACACACACAGACAAAGGAGAGCCAGCATTTTATTTTACAAACCCAGGCCAAGACAACAGAATACTTCCAAAGCCATGAGCATAATCCTGATTTTTGGGGCACCTCCACAGGCTGTTGTCTGGGCTCAAGCAATGACAAACTCCTCCTTCCCCTCCGAGGGCACGGTGACAATTTGCATGGCTAAGCAAAAGAATTCAACAGCTGCTGGATTTCACATCCAGCTTCTCCCTTTCACCCCCAGTCCCATGGCAAGGCCACAGCAAAGAAGCAAGCAGGTCAGGCAGTATCATCCCACAGGCCACCAGCTGGATTGCTCTGAGTTACTCCAGCTTTAAGTTACTTTTTTCGTCTTACTCTTTGACGTAGGAAGTTGCTCCCTTCTCTCCCTCCTTTCCTTCTTTCTCCCCCCCAGTTATTCATTTAACTTTTTGGAGGCAAACAGAAAAGGGAGCCAGCATAGCCAGTGCTCATGTGTGGGCTGTGTCCCCCTTCTCCCTCCAGCCCACCGGCAGAGTAAAACTCAGATAATGGAGCTACAGCTCACAGCCCCGTGGCTTCCTCCTTCACCCAAATTGCTAATGAAGCTCTGAGCTTCAAGGCTGCCAAGGTCAAGTCGTACCCCTCCTTCATGATATACAGGGACACACGAGAAAGTATTTTCCCTCTGAAGCCCCTTCTCCAGTTCAAGCCCTCTTCACCTGTGAACCGTGCTGTGGAAGTGAAGATGTGCATCCCCAGGCATTTACACCCTTCCACGCCTGGCCCTGACCACCTGTGATGGGAAAATGTCTCTGTGAGAGGGTGGCCCTGATATTAGATGCTGTGTGTCATAGAGAGCAAAAATAAGACAAAGAAATGAAAAACATTCCCCCTTTCTCACATATGTGCGAGTTATTTCTCCACACCAGCCAATATACAGGCACCAGAACTGGAGTTTTCTTCACACTAGTTCAGTCCTCCTTTCCAAAAAGAAAGAGGCTTAATTTGAAGCTCAGTTCAGTCAGGAAAGAAAAACAGTCCTTCATCAGCAAAGTCTTTCAAGCTATATGTAGTACTTTGGGTTTTCAGTTTTTCCTTGCATCATTTACCCTGTGGCTGGACAAACATTTTCTCTCCCTTGACCTTTCCAGGCTTCTGCCTCATGAACCCACTCGCTCATACTCACACGCCTGCTTTAATGAGCCTTCCGTATATCCTTCCCTTCATACCAAGCTGTTTGAATATTTCTCATTTATTAATTTTTTAAATTTCCATCCAACTAAACTTTGAAATCCAATGACAGAATTATTTTCAGCAGTAGTAAGATCAAAACAAAGTTTCACAATGTTTTCAAAATGAACATCTGATATATTAAAAAAACAAAAAAAGTAACTATAAGACTCTTACCTTAAGTTTTGACCAAAATACACAGGAGAAATCTTAACTTTGATTATCACACGGTATGCAAATTTCAAGATGATATTTTAGCTGGCTTATAGCAAAAAGTCAGCTTGCTGGTAAGACTTGTGTGCCTGCTATTGTAGACAAAAGAGGCATCCTAGGTTCTGCAATACCTAAATGAACAGACCTAATTTATCTAAGTCCTTGACAGCCCACACAGTACAAAGCAGAGGTCTTAGGGCACCAAGAGGGGGAAGTCTTTATAAATACAGCACGACTTTTGTACCTTTGTGTTAAGTAGATGGGCAGTATCACTTTCAAAGGTAGAATGCTTTTGACTATTACTGAAGAATATCACAGTTGTATTTTTATTTTGTTTGCCATTAATAAACTGCTTAAGTGATCTTTGCTTTTGCCTGGGTCTTCTCTGGAGCCTCCTTCCCCAAATGTGCTGCCATTCTGTGTTTTACACTTGTTGCATAATCAGCAAATACCAAACGAACTAGAAAGAGTCTGTCCAAAGGGGAACTCTCTGCACCCAGCTCACAGTAATTACCAGCTTCATGGAAGCCGTCAGGCAGTTATTATACACCCTGGGGATAACAGAGATTTTGAAAGAGATGACCATCCTCCTTCCAATATGGTTGCTAGCATTGGAGGCTACATTCACTTTTATTTATCTGGGGGGAGCACATGTCAGGAAGAAAAAGAAATTCCTATTTTTTTAAAGTGCTACAAAATCGTATGAGGAAGCTGCAGGTTAGCACAGCTTCAAACTGTTACTGCATTAGTTTTGCTTTTACTGTGGAACACCATGGGGTAAAACCTTATTCTTCCTCTGAAAAAAACCCATCTGTATTGATATCAGAAGAAGGTGGGGGAAGAAAAATGACAGCCACTGGCCTGCCCTTTAACCTTTCTAACAGAGCTGGTGGCCGCAATGGAGCTTAATCAATGCAATGGAAGTGACATTTCGCAGTCAAATCAAATTAAGTGGAAATGAAAGGAAAATCTGAGGTCCAACCTAAAGGCTGTTCCCTCTTGCACCGAGGTCATTGCCATGGCAACTAAATGCTACAAATGTGTAGAGTAAATCCTTAACAAATCTGTAGAAAGCATGTCCAATTGAATATGATAGTTCCTGTCACTGTACTTTGTACCTTTCAAAAGAAAGGGAGAGAATAAAACAAAGCGCATCTTACAGTCCCTGTAGCAGAAAAGAAGTTCTGGCAGAAACTACACGGCGTAGCAGCGTACTTGATCTTTCTCTTATGCTTGAACACGGAGAAACTGAACAGCTTTTCTGTAAGACAGCAAGTGGGTAGCTATGGACAGAGACCATATTAAGTGGATTAGGGCATGGTGTATTACATTTTTCAGTCTTGCTTCAACTGGAGGGCTGGTGACTGCAAAAACTTCCTTGTATCATTGCAAATGCATTTAACTGCAGCTGAGAGCAATTCCTAGCTCTGATTGCCCATGGCTCCAATGATCCCACCCAGCACCAGCATGTACCTCCCTCACCCTTCTGGCTTTTCCTGGGGTAAGAAGGCTGCTTTCTTAGAGGGTTTGGGATGGTGAAGGGCTGATCAGACCTGCTAAAATAATCAGAGATGCTCCCACCTCCATGCAGGCAGCCCTTCCTCTCTACAACCCCAAGGCTCCCCTTGCAATAGGGCTGAAGCATGGCGGGAGCCCCAACAAAACCCAGCTGCCCCCCTGAGCTACCCGTGGCACAGGGGCTGCCAAGAAAGCGGATGCCATAAGCCCATTTCACCCCCTGCACACTTCAGCGTCGGGGGGGCTCCCACCTATATTCCCTCTGCATCAGCTCCAACCGACACATGAGCAAAAACCCCACCTCCGTGTGTCCCTATAGAGAATTAAAGATAATTACCAATTCCTACCGCCACTCATGGAGGATATTTCACTCCTCAGCCTAACAGCTTCTGACAATGAAGGGTAATTTAAGAACCATATCAAAATACAACAGCCGCACACTCACGCTCACTCTGCTGAGTGCCTATTGCATCTCTACATTTTCTCCTGTGTAAGCAAAGAGATGGGAAGGGGGGGGGGGCACCAAGCAGGATGTGGGATTTTTCTTTTTCTTGTGAGATGTGGAAGACTTTACATACTGAGCTGTGACCTTCCACAAACTTGTCATTTATCTGAGCTGCATAAGGTGGCAACCATTATCCTCTCCTTGAACGTGGTGAAGTTTTGATTCAGCTGTAGTGATGCAGTCACTGTGCATTATGGAGGATCTCAAGAGATTGTATGCCCTGGGCCAGCACGAGCTGGGAGTATTGCAAATCTGATATGAGGTGACATTTTCTACTCAAATACATACAGCCACAGGACATCACACACCTTCCTGCATGAATAGCAATACACACTAATGAAGTAATTTCTGGAGGGAAATTGTTACTTCCCAAGTGGGTGGGGGAGGAGACTTCTCTGCCACTTCAACCAGAAGGGATTCTGGTTTTCTTGCAATCTTTTGCTGTATTTTCACCTTTCCCAAACAGTGCTACTTCACATAGTGATACACATCATCTTCAGAGAAGGCCATCTCGTTGGGACCTCTGTGTGACGCATCCTACAATATGTACATGAAATCGCAGACTGGCACAGTGGGCCATACGCTCCTCCGCAAACGAACAACTCAGAGTATGCATATGCCCCATCGCACCTACAGGAGAACCTCCATTATATGTAAAGAAATAAATGTACTTTCACTTTATTTAGGTAAGTATTATATTCACTAAATACTGCTGGATATTCTACCTTAGAATAGCCATGGCCTCTTTTTTATCCCAGACAACAGTGATATTTACAGATAATTTTACATTTCTTTTACCCTTTATACACTACTGTATGTTTGTGCTCACTTGCTCACACTCCCACTAGTTGAAAACATACTCAAAAAACTTGGCTGTCAGTCAGGGAAGATGCTCCTACTGAAAGAGTCAAACGGACAATTCACTGTAAAATATACGTAAGCTCTGACTTGGAAACACAACAGGCCAAGGAAAATCTCCTTTAAATTACTACAATTGTGGTCTTTCTTGAGCTTCTACTGAAAAATAAACTGAACAAATATTTCAGAGGACAAGGTAGACCAGGGAGGCAGTAAATTTATTTATGGAGAGGGGAAATACCAGTACAGAGTTGCAGGCACAAGCACTACTTGGTAAAAGCGGCATTTTAGCCACGCAGGTAGTTTCTTAAACTTGTCAGTGGAAACCTCATGTATCTGTTAATATCAGCCCAAAATTTCAGAGGATTTATAATCTTAGAAATCTAGGCACTAGCATTGCCTAGATATCTGTGAAATGCAGCTGGGGTGGCAGTCAGGTGGACAACATCACCACATTTTATCACAGTATAATACAATATTTAACCCTTAGGCCTTTAATCTTTGCTTTGGGTTAAAGGAAATAAAACGGGTTTGACACAGTATTGAATGTTACAGAACAGATCCAGGCACAAAAAGAGCAAGGAAATGTGAAAGGCACTAATTACATAAAGAGATTAAATGCTGGGAACAGACACCAGTATTTTTAACATATGAACACTATTACTCAGATGTCCTTACTAAAGAGAGAAGCAAAGTTCTGTAGGAACTAACAGCTAGTGATTGTCCTAAGCACTTTAGAATGACATGTAAGAAAACCTTTTACTAAAATCTCACCATTTTTATATTATTCAGTATTAATAACAAACAAAACTTTATAAAATTTTTCTGAATTTTTACATAAATATCTGTGGGATCTTATGTAATATGCCTTGGTCTTGACCTCATAAATTAAAGGTGTGTTTCAAAAAGCAGAATCTGCAATGTGATGGGCAATGACAAGCAAATAAGGATTCTGAAACAATTTTAGTGTATTTTTGCCACACTCTTTGATACATATTTTTTCATGTGATTTCTTTTATATTATTTTTGAGATCTAACAACTGGTTTTAATAAGTAACTGTTATTGCAAACATATAATTATACTAGGCCACAATCCAACAAAGCACTTAGGGACACAGATTAAAGACACTGAAAACAATGGGATTATTTATGTGCTTAAGGTTAAGCATCTGCTGAAGGACTCAGAGGGATCAAAGCCCCATTTCTATTACATCTACAGAAAAAAATATTATGTATGTTAATTAAAAGTAAAATACATGTAAATTAACTAGCACATGAAAAATGGCATTTGCATAAATTTTTATACCCCTATACAATTTGTAGTAATAGAATATTCCAGTTAGCCAATATGAAGAACAATTGCTAATATCAGCAATTTCATCAAAAGGTGAACAATTCCTGGAACTGAACAATTATCAAATAACTTGTCATAAGAGACTTCCCTTCATAAACTATCTCCTGACTAAAAGTAGTTCATGTTCTGAAGCTAAAAGGAGAAAATAAGGAGACAGAAAACACATCACATTTATCTTCAGACTTCAATAATTCATGTAAAAGCATGATTTGTTAACTTACACTTTTATAAAAAATCAATTTAGTTTTATTAATAAGATCCACAAGTTATTTGCAGTTAGTGCCTAATAAGTTTATTTTATCAAAAACTCTTCCTTGTTTTTTTTTTCATTGACCAACTCCTTGTTCTTGAATTAAGGATGAAACACACCAAAGTGCTTGGCTTCCATTCTCTCCAGAATTTATTTATTTTGTTTCACTGTATAGCATTACTTATTCTTCTGTTCACTATTAAAAAAACAGATCTACTCAAAAAACTTGCTGATAGAATTTCCACTGTAAATTACTGCTTCATCTAGATTGAACATTTTCAATACATATACCAGGTTTTAAGATATTTCATTTTGAAAAACCTAGAAAAGACCTCTTGATAAGGTTGAAAATTTTCCATTTTAATCATTAGCCCTAAAAAGCTCTATTTGATATATAAAGAAAGACAAATTATCATCTGAAAATTTCTTGTACCTGACACTTCTTTTATATTTTATGGTGTTAAAACAGAAAAGGAAACCTTTATTTTATTTCAATTCACTGTTGTGACAGATCAAAACAAAAAACTTTCTAAAAATGCTTCTCCACTGGAAATTTCAAATTTCTTTTATTTCTCTTTAATTTGGAAATTACAAGTGCAACAGTTACAAAAATATTAATCTATCAAAGCATTGCTAAAACTTGTAGTATTTTGATTTTGTTGTCATATTCACTTTCTCCGGTCTTTCGGACTTTTTTTTCTCCTTGCTTTGAGTCTACACACACTGTTTATTTAGTGGAACAAACAGAATACTGTTATTGCCTTAATCTTCCATAATAGCATATACATTTTCTTCAATATTTTTATATGAAATTGTCTATGGTTTAATATTGAAATATAACCACATGAAAAAAGCATTAATTGTCTTATGTATTTAAATTAAACATGCCCTTGGAGAATTATAACCAAGAATTACACTCAGTGCAAGATTTTAAATGAAACCAAAACCCGTAAAATGGTCTGATCACACCTTCTTTTAATCAAATTTATGCCAGCTCACTGACTTTGCTTATGACTTGAATTCAGTTTTGATTTTCTCTATGCAAATAAGGATTTCACTTGAATCCTTCAATAATGACCAGCAGGTAAAAAGGGAGAGAAATAATGATATACCTGAATAATAAGCTACTTTCAGAAATATTGGGTCAATTAGGCATTGTATCAGTGTACAGAAAAAGTTAACATCAAAATGGTTAGCTAAGGACACAGCGGAAACTTCAATGATGGGGATTTGTACATTCAAAGGAAAGTAAATTCTGGAAACTACACCGCAGTTCCGAGCTTTCCAGTGGTGACAAGAGTAGATGATCTGATGATCTTCTAATCAATGTCCAACTCTACAATTTCGCTAGCTCTAGTTTCTGTTTCAATGTCAACTAGAAGTTACCACACCAAATATAAAAACCAGACCTTTAAAATTTGTGAAATGAGCACCTTTCCTACAAAAATAATAGTCACAGTAATTAAAAAGAAAGCACTGACACTCACATTAAGATAGCAAGCCTGCACACGTGAGTTGAGATAAATGGGAGTCAAGCTACCACTGCTTTACCACCAATATTCTTAATCTTTTTCTTTCCAAAACAAAGCAATACTGCACTGATAGATCACTGTGGGCATCTTTTTTTTCCAGACATTATGAATGAACACCAGGCAGTAATGGAGGCAATAAAAAATTAAGCAACTGCCCCTTTGCTCAGTTTAAGGGATGAGAGAATATCCAGTCTCCTCATGAGGACAACAGCATTAGAGAGTTAGTGCTGAAACATCTGAACACAACTAGAGAAGTGCATCTTGACTGTTTTTGTATACCACAGATGTACTGTTTAATTAAGCCATCAAAACAAAAATGAAGGAAAATGGAAAAAAAAGGGGATACAAAAGAGAGGGAAACTTCTTCAGGAAGCTAAAGCACTCTTAATAAGTAACAACATGACATTAGTCATTAAGAAACAAGAACTCTAAATAATGCATTCAGAACCTATAGATCTAAACCAGAAGATAACAAAGCCTCATAAATCTGTTTGTTCATTAAGTTAAAAAAAAAGCTAGACTTTGTGTTGCTATCATGTCAGCTGGCACCAAACTGTATGCAATTTAGTGCAACTACAAAGTGAAACCCATAGTCTACAATGGCAGGGTTTTTGATCACGCTAATTAACAGCCATTTTGTTTAAAATAAACAGATACGACTCTAATTGCCTTTTTTACATAAGAAAGGGAAGATCTTAAAAGTGAAAGCATGCAAAAGGAAAGATCAGACAGTCGCCTTTCAGACTGATAAGCAAACTCTGTGTGAAATGAGCGCAAATTAAGTTAGAGACACTCTCTGGATTGACAGCAGGGAGACAGCAAAGCAAGAGGAGGAATGGTTTCCAAAGGTGGAAAGGCACAGCCACAGTTCCTTCCAGTGGGAAAACATTGTATGTTAGATCCCTATTTCCTCTAGTCTCTCCATCGTCTGAGCATCTGTCTGCAAGGAGTTTCATCTTCTGCAGGGTCAAGTATGCACCGGTGGCATCCGATTCTGTGAAATCTTCAGATCACATAACAAGCCTTGTTAGCATCTCTATATAGAATCTGACAAGAAAATACAACGTTGTAGAAAAGGAAGAAACAAGGAGAAGGCACTCTGACTTCTGTGCTTGCACTTAACCCTGGCACCAGAAGAGGGGCTAGACAGTGCTGTACTGCTGTTTGCCAGATTCTAGGATATACAGAAAGACCATTCAGGTCCATGAAAAGTCCCAGTAAATAATGTGCAGGACAAGTGTTGGGACGCAATCCAGTTCTCTGTCTAACTTCAGTGAGCCTGAAATGAAGCCTGGAATTGCAGTGAAGACAACGTGTTTTTTTTTTTTCTTATTTTGCATTAATGTTGGTTACTTTTGTTAGACAAATTCCATTTATCGCTTTTCAAATATAGCTTCAAAGTTGCTTTTTAAGTGCATTAAAACGTAAAATTGCAGAGTAAGGCAATGAAGCAAATACATTATTCTAGTTATACGAAAAAGTTCTCTTGCTTTTTGCCCCACTAATGAAATTCATAAATCTCCCCCACACCCCCAAAAAAAACCCACAAAACACCTAGATATTTTAGGCTGCAAAGAATATTACCATTCAGAAATGCTTCCCTGCACTTCAGTTGTGCAACATCCCTATAGTCTTCTGGATAAGAAGTCCTCAGTACAGCAAGGTGCAGCACACTCCCTCAGCATCGCTAATGCATACATGTAACAGCATGTTCTGACTCATCTATATGGGTTTCCACAGTACTTCAGATATAAGAATAACGTCCTTATTTTCAGGACACCACACAGACTGCATGTTTTCAGCATAATCAAAATATCATTTAAAGTTCCAAAATCACTGTGAATTGCTCCACTTGGGCACTGCAGGTTTTCAGGCCATCAAGGTAATGGTACAGCAGGAGGCAGAGGTTTTGCAGAAGTTGGTCAGAAATGTGGCAGCAGCTCTCATTGGAATAAGGGTCTGTGAAAAACCTCATCATTTCCCACTGCATCTGATGGATGAACCTCTTCAACTCACCTTTCCTAATGCTACGCGACATAGTTTGTGTATTTAAAAAAACTAAAGCAGCCCCACTCGAAAAGGATCTGAAAACTTGCACTGGACACACAATTTTCTCTTGGATGAAACAGAAAGAGAGAGGAGGAGACTGTAACAGGTGTTAGTCACATTAATGAACGCATTGCTGCAAGAAATCTAGATACTACAGTGAGAAAAGTGTCACAGAGCCGACAGCACAGATTACATCTCCTCCACTGTTTGCAGTCCCTCTTCTTGCTGGGACTTCAAGGAGTAAGTGACTCCAGGCACTCTGGGATGCACAGGAAAGCCAGGACACTGAGCACACAGATCTGCAGGGTGCAGATGACCTAAAATTCCCATGAGACACCACAGCAGCATTCACATACAAAGATTTTTCTGTTTTCAGCTGAATCTGCAAAGTAAAAATTATTCTACATAAATTTCTCAGAACTCAGCTTTCCAAAACTAGTTTTAAACAGAACATTTTCAGCCAGCTTTAATGATAACAACATCAGAGAAGAACTTCATCACAAGAGCAATCTCCCCAGCCTTCAAATATTTTGTTAATATAACTCTGAACATCAGACATATTCCCTATCAAAAACAAGCATCAGTATATACTGTAGTGGAATTTCATTACTACTGAAACAGCACAATGTACTGGGCTGCTGGCTGGGAATCTCAGACTGAATGACTTCAGCTTTCAGATCAGCAGCCAGAACAGACTACAGCTGGGCTAATTCGATTTAGACGAGGCCATGTTGTTGGTATTCAAACATTAAAACCCCATAGAGTCATAAAACAGCAATAGTGCTGTTGCCTGAAAAAGGACAGGCAGAAAGATGCAGCAGCTTTCCAAGAAGCACAAACCAAGCTTTCCAAAATATGCCTACAAGAATTACGCTGTGGGAAATAAGACACAAAAAGGAAAGTAAGTCAGAAAACAGCTGGGTATTAGCATTACCCTACTGCTAGCATCGTGTCAGCAACCATACTGGAGAGCAATGAGTGACACATATGTGCAGCTGGTTTATCAGCTTACTACAGCCAAAGTGATACTTTCAAATTCAGGCCATATTTATGTATCAACAGGTTATATACCCAATGTTAAAGGCAGTAATTACTTTAGTACCACTCTTGATAAAATCTGTCATGATTTCTGTACCAAAAGATTACCCACACAAAGAAATAATAATTTGGCTTGCCTCTGGTCTGTATGAAAATTGTTTCAAACAGGTAAAATTACAACCACAGCTCTTAATTTTCAAAGTAGATATTTGACTTTTGAATCTAAAACCTATTAACTTTTCAATTTGACTTTAGTTCCTCCCGCCTAAATTATGAGGCAAAAAAAAATATTTCACCAAGTTTTAGCTCTGCAAAACAAAAAACAGTATTTCATCTTACCTAAAAGGGCAATTTTAGCAAACATAACTGAAGCCCATAAAATAAACACACAAAAAGCACACAACCTTGCACATTGTCTCCTCTACATCTGTATGTTTGTGTGTCCACCTTCTCTCTTCTAGGAGATTATCAAAGGGACAACTCTGAGTTAAAATCAGATGTTAAATTCCAACTAACTACTACTATTATCAGCTGTATTGGTAATAAGGCTTTCCACAGCAATTTTATAAGCACAACACATGACATAAACAGTTTGCTTCTAAAGATCTGACTACCCTTGTCAACTATCATACTTCTTCCAAAGAAACATATAAATAACCCATCATAACAAGCAAATTCCTCAAAATTAAGTTTGAAAAAAAGTGTGGCAAATCTAGGCATTAAGAAGATTGGAAAAAACCAAAAGTATTTTAATTTGAAGGATTTTGAATTGAAGTCTCAAGTAAGTAGTATACTTTACAGTAATTTTGTGTTAGGAATTTTTGTTAAAATCAAATACATATTTACCTTACTAAGAAGTATCGCAATAACTGGGAATATCATCACAACATGGGGCTCGAGTGGTAGTTACACTGTGGTACTGCTAGCCAGGGTCAAAACCACAACAAAGACATGTTTGGAACTTTGCAGAAATTTTGTATGCTGGAATTTGGAAGTCCTATGGTGTATCACTGAATCTTTCACATTTAATGTTTTCCATTGGAAAAACCCTTGGGTTTAGGTTTCATTCAAGCCCAAAAATAGTAAATCATGTTTTCATTCCAGTACCTAAGTAAGAGGAATTTACTGAATGCAGAACAGTAAATGTGATTTTATGGAGTTACATTACACTACACTGTTATCTCTGTCAGGTTTTACATCGTGACTGGAGAGAATGTGCCTATTTCTGTAATGGCCATTTTCATACTGTGCTTGAATAAATCCATCTGGGTGACACACCACTCATGGTACTGTTTTAAAAAGTGGAATAAAACTAAATTAGTGCACTGATTTCTGTCACGAGGAAAACCTATTTTTATATCAGAACTACAGCTGGATACTTATTGAGCCATGATGATCTATAATACAGAAATTGTTAGTGCAGAGAGACAAGTGAAGGAAGAATACCTCCTATCTATCCAGCTTGCATATACTGTATTCCAAATTGATTGAGAGAGAATACCCAAATAATACTATGGCATAAAGCCAAGCCATGCACTGTGGATAGTTACAGCTCTACAGCAGAGTACAAGTCTGTCCAGCTTGAAAAAAAAAAAAAAAAAGCCAAGTTGTCATCATTGTTGGACTGTGTAAGCACCACACAGTGGTATCACACATGGATCCAGCTAAAGGGGACCTTTCCATAGCTCTGATTATCTTCTTACTAATATAAATACTGCAGGACTGCATTGCCACTTGTCATAGTGGAAGTTTACATTATTGCACTAGTGATATTTTCAATCATAAGCATGTTTTCTCCAGATACACCATTCAGGCTGCATTTTCCACCAAACATGAGCTTTTGGCATAGGACAAAACAAAAGAAGCAGTGAGCTTCAAGTGTACATACTAAACTTTTTCATGGCAATAGTGGCAGGATCAGCAACAGAAGCAGCAGGTTTCATTTGCAAACCAAGACATTCAGATAAGCAAGTTATGGAAGAGGGAATTTCACTGTAAATCATCTGCTGGAGTTATATTTCAGCTCGTAACTATTGCTTAGTGAGCAGGCTTTTTTTTAGGAAGGAACAATTCAAAAGCAACTCTTCAGTGAAGCCCTTTGAAGATGAAGATGCTACTTTACATGAGGAGCAGCATCCCATCAAAACCTCATTCATAAGCTCACATGCAGTATGTAAAGAAAAGGGGAAACACATGCCATTCCTGATAGCCGGATTCAGAAAGTATATCACTAAATCAAGCCCAAACTCCATACTTTAAAATAAGTTTAATCATTAGCAATTCCTCCTTAGCCTTTAGTGTTCAGAATTTCTAGTAAGATGCTAACTAGATTCCCCTCCAGCAGTTCCCCTCCATTGAGCTTGCTAAAAAAAGCATCACTATAGCTACTTTTGCTCACAGTGTCCTTTCCACTTAACGGTTCTCTCAGGGAG
The DNA here is from genome assembly GCA_013400615.1 of Syrrhaptes paradoxus. Taxonomy (NCBI): domain Eukaryota; kingdom Metazoa; phylum Chordata; class Aves; order Pterocliformes; family Pteroclidae; genus Syrrhaptes; species Syrrhaptes paradoxus. The sequence continues at coordinate 76,800 of VZTO01023903.1, read as the reverse complement.
TTTGAAATACTCAAATATATATCCTGATTGGCCTCCTGCTTTTCTGGAGATGCAGCTTCTAGCAAGTCCAATCCAGTATGGAATTTTTGCTCTCATCACCCAGCCAAGTGAAAAAAAAAAAAATCTGAAACCAGAATTTCCCCTGTAAGCCATTCTTTTCTGAAATAAAACAGACACAGAAAAAGAAATCAAAGAGCATAGTCAACAAAGTGCTTTTTGTCAGGAATACATCTTTGGGCCCTCTTCTAGGTGGCTGGGCAAACATCACAGGTGGCGTCAGGAGATGATACTTACAAATCAAAACCATTTTTTGTGAAGAGAAAGGGATTCAGCTTTGGGGTTTTTTTTTTGTTCATTTCAACCATATAATCTTTTCTTAAATTACAAATATTTATTCCTCTTGCTCATATCATTTGGGTTAGAACGCCTAAACATTTTGGCACTTCAGATATTCTTCATATGGATTAAAAAAACTTATTAAACATGAAGAAGTGAGAAGATTCATATCCTTAGACCACAGCATCATGCAACAAAATTAGCTTTCATAGATTTGCAGGATCTCTGCCTCACATAGGATAACTTCAGTAATATTACAAATACAAAAATAATACATGTCTCTGTCACTGTGTGTATATACATATATAATACGAACTCACATACTATATACTATATACACACAGGTTTCTTACACATTCTTCCATGAGATGTTCATAAACTTCAGAAGCTGATTTGCATTTTAAAGATTTGTTAAAATAGGCTTAATCACAGTGATCTAAAGTTCACCTGAACAGCACTCAAGTAAGCAAATTGAAAATTCATTCTTAAAGCACTTCAGCACAATCTCAAAGGTCTCAGGAAAGATCCTTCTACAGGTCTCAAACTCTCTCTTTCAGAAAGAACCTAAGCATGAAACACAAGAGGACTTTGCAGCATGTAAAATCACTCATCAGTGTGGGCCTTAATTTAGGTTCCATACTTTCAGCATACATGAAGCCATAAAAAGGTGCATACCTTTTGGTGGCATGCCACATAAACATAAGCATTGCTTTACTATTGCACTTCTGGTCACATGGAAACATTCCTGATATAAATCAGTGAAATTGTACATGCTCCTCTTTCTCCTGATCTCATCCCATCCTCACATTAAAAAAGGTTAAATATTTTAACCTAATGAAAATATGGATTAGAATTATATATTCATCTTCCAAGTTACAGAATTTTCATAGTGTCTCATCACTGAAAATGCAACCACTTCTAGAGAGAAATCCAGGAGCTGATCAACAGCACACAACACTGTTACAGCACAGTTCACAGCAAGAAATTAACACATTAGATATAATTTAAAAAATTCACAAACTAACTGAAGTGACTCTGTCCTCCTCTCTAAAAAACCACAAGAGGCTTTAAAAGTAAGTATCTTGAGGAAGATAAAACATAGTCGACTTTATCATAACTGGCTATATGCCAGCAACTCTATATGACCCCTGTTTAGCCTCCAAGAGCATTTACATGCACCTAAAAATTTTGGTTCACATTCTGCCCTTGAATGTGTACATGCAGCTCCCATTTAAGTCAGTGGCAGCTGCATCTGTACAACTAAGGGCAGAATTCAACCTTATGTATGGCTCATCATCAGAGAGATGAAGTCAGCTCTTTTGAAAACTCAGCGAGTTTGAAACCACACAAGAAATTGTTCCTCCCCGGAAAAAGAAGAGACTCCCCAATAAAGAATGTAAAACTCACATTTTAGTCATTTTAGAGGTGCTTCTGCAAGAGAAAAAAATCAAAAAGAAGGTGCTATGCTCATACAGTTCATATTGACAAATATCATACGTAGTGCTGTGCTTTATATATGAATACATATATATATGTATGTATGCATGGGTGTACTTTTCTGAGTGGGAGAGGCTGTATTGCAGATGTAGTCAAAATCTCAACTCTGGAATTACTGACGCTCACCAGCTACCTCAGACACTTGCAAGCACTATTTATTGTAGGCAATATTAACATGTGTAGTTTGCAAAAAGAGCATCTTTTTCCTCTTCTAATTAAAAAAAACTAATGAAGAGCTAAAGATCTTTCTTCTGGCTTCTCTTTCTCACTGTATTTATTTCTTTCCTGTATTTATTTATTTATTACTTTTATAGTTAAGCCAAATGGGATGGTAACCTCTTAGGAGTCGCTCAAGGTCAAACTAAAACTGCAGGGCAAAAATCAGATGCAGAAAACAGATGTTGCGATACCCTCATGTGAGGGTGTTTTAGCCCAGAGGAGACAGGAACATTAAGCTTTATGTGGTGAAGACAAGATGTCCAACTGGCTCCCTCCTTACGCTCCCCCAGCACTAGCCCATATCTTCCACCTTCAAAGCACTGGGCCACGGTATCTCCCTCTGTGGGAAGCTATGCACAGCCCTGCCCAGGAACCTGGAAGGAATGCAACAGGCAGGAGGCCATGGCACTGCACTGCAGCCGGAAAGGGGGTCCCCTAGCAAAGCCCCATCTTCGCTGATACAAAACTCTGCAGCTGGAGCTTTGTTCTGTGTGCACCCCCTTGGCTCAGTGCTGGGGAATGCAGGAAGAGGCATATGATATTTGCCTGTCCAGTGACCTGATGTGACAACCACTCCTCTCCAAAACCACTTTTCTCCTGTGTAGAGTGGTGCTGCTGCAGGGGGACACTTTGGGATTCTTTCCAATACTGTTTGGAGAGCACTAGATGTTCGCAGGTTCTACTAAACACCGCTGTGGCTTCTAGATGCTGCCTAAGTCTAGGATCACCTCGTTATTTCTCTTTGAACACAAACCATAGATCACCATAGGGCATATGACGTGCAGTTACTGAATGGCACTGGAGCTTCACTGAAGTCTGTGGAATTAGTACAATCCATGCTGGCTATGGGTCTGGCTTTTTTAATTCAGTTATTAGAAAATTATGTTCCAGTTGTCAGCATGATGACTACAGTAATGCTAACACACTCTGTTTCTTACAATTGACTAAGTGGTGGCCTGTTGTCTGTAAATTAATATGAGGATGTAGAAATAACACCCCTTTGGAGCATACTGCAAGTTTTGAACGAATTTTAAAGGCTTTCCACTTATACCAGGTAATCAGTATATTTATGTCTCTGTCAGCAGGTGCTTAGGAGGGCCCCATATTCAATGGAGACTTATTAGAAGGCATGTTCTTGATCTCCAGCCTGAGTATTGCATTTCTCTGACATGTAATCCCCATAGCAAATTTCTAGTAACTCAAAACCAAAGTTTAGATAACTGCAAAAATTGACATTGAGCCCAGAGTTTTTGGTGCTCAACATCCGTATTTTAAATGGGGTTCTTGGAGGGGTCTGTACAGGTACTTAAACAAGATTTTCAAGACCCCTCTATGCTTAAGAGTTCTTATTGTGCACATTAGTCTACTTACTTGGGATGCTGAAACGTCGACAAATTAAAACACAGTTTTCAAATCTAGCCTCACTGCAGAAGCCAGATTTGCTCCAAAGAGGCCAAACCTAAGAACTGCAAGTATCAGCCAAGGAGACCTGAATGCCTTCAATTCATATGCTGTTCACACATGCTGACAAAGTTCGTATCTCATCAGCACATAAAAATTGTACCAGTTTAACTGTATAAATATAGTTAAAGCTACCCAGATCCATTCCAGTATGCCCACTCATCATTGCTCACCTCTTTGTAAGTACTGACGTGGCTCTACTCACACAACTGTCTTCAAACTAGCGTTCCATTTCTGCAAGTTCTGTATGTACAACCCTACACAGCGCCACAGGTACCCGCACCCCGAGTTCAGGATGATGGCACCTTCCTTAGGACTTGTGTGGCATAACCCCACCAGTGAGATGCCCCATCCACATCCAGAACTGAGATACAAAACAGAAAGCACATATGCCTTCTGCAAGGTTGTGTTAACGGGTAAGGAGTCAGAGTGAATTTGTACCCGGGACATTTCAGTGCCTTCCCCTCAGGTTCTTCCTTGAAAAGAGGTGGTTTCTCTTCTGCTCCTTAATGACACCTTTTTCTGGCTTTAAGTCCATAGGTCATCTCCCACCATGCCCCTTTAGTTATTTATCGAAACAAGGACACACATTTCCAGTAAGGCCAAAGTAGAGAAGAAGCACGTGTGAGCCCAGCTCATGCACTTCAACTTCCCGTTTCGGTACAGATTCTGCACGGCTATTCTGGGACCGCTGGAGCCACGCAGCAGAAAAGCATCAAATGTTCAGGGGAATCCCCTTCTGTCACTTTTATTATTCTGGCAAAAAAATTAGTGATGATGTGCCTTCTTAGACACGGTACTGGGCAGCAGGGTGTTTAAGTAAAGGCAGGAAATGAGTAATAGATTTCCTCTGCATTCAAACTGGGGTGAGGCAGCTGGTTGCGAGAGCTTTAGCCTCTCAATATTTCAACTTCGTGCTAAATGGGGAAGACTAACAATCCCTACTACTTTCATCATTTTTTCATGCTTCAAGTCCAAAAATATTAACTACCTGTGAGCCTCATCTTGTACCTCTGTAAGGAACATCCTGATCTCACCAGCCGGGAAACCAAGGCCAAGAGAGGTCTACAGAGATACATGGAGAGGGCAAGAAGCCACTATTCCCTCACCTGGCACAACTCCTTTTCCCTTTCATTGCCCACTATTATCAAAACCAGTTCTGTTCCCCCCATGGTAGAAATGGTGGGATTTATATATATATATATATATAAAATTTCTTCAGAACAGGTCCAGATGCCCTTGCAAGAAAATCCCCACACAGCCACCTGTGCTTTGTTTACATTAGGCCTCCTCCTACCATTACTCACACTAATGAAGCTACACAACTGTTAATAAAGTTTTAGTGAGGGAAGATGTTTTTGCTGGCAAAGCAGCTGTTAGCTCACAGCACCAGCTCTTGTTCAAGACTCCTCTTTACCTGGATGAGAGCAGCCCAGTTTCTGTCTGTGTTTAATTTTCCAGGAATATTGACAATGATGGCTTTTTGCCTAGCAGGGCTGAAGAGCCACACCAGCCAACTCCTCCGCGTAGGGAATCAAGCAAAAGGAAAGAATTAAAGGTAAAAAAGCCGTCAACAAAAACGGACCACGCAACTTAATAATTAACGCACTAAGGAGAATCAGATGGACAGAACTAATTTGCAAACAAATCTGGAGAAAAATGAAGTTGTTTCCATTTCAGAGGAATCTGAATTGTTTACTGAACTAGTATCTTAATTCCGTTTCAGCAATGACTACTTAAAAACAAAATGTAATAAAATTCTACAGTAGAGCAACAGTTAATTTTGACAGCATGGATTTTTTACTGTGATTCTACTTAAAGTGATACACACTCCCTGAGATGACACTTTCCTACACTGAAATGTGACTGTGACAGCTTTGCACTTCGGTCTTGGGGGTCCTCACTGCTTATATTCATGCTATTGGTGACCACTTTTATGATTTGACACCACACTTCCGAGTCAGGCAATGAGACTAAGTAATATTACTGTCATGTTATTATTTATTCCCAATTTTGCCATTTAGAAAAAAAACAATGCAAAATACAGAACTTGGGAAACATATTAGGCCAATTAACATTTTGATTGACTTCCTCTCAGAAGAGCAGTCTCACTTTTAAACCTATATAGTCAAGGTGGCACTGCCATTTTCTGCCCTCATTATGTTTTATTCTTCTCTGTTGGCACAACCAAATTGGGTCTGACTTGCCCCATTTTCCTCAGAAGGTCAATTCATGCTGGAGAACTGAGCTCCAACTTCTCCTAAGTGTTTGTACTGGATATGCTTTCCTGCCACTGACTTCCCTTTCCTCAAACTCAAAATTTTACACCACTTACAATAATTCTACTAAACAAGCATCACCAACTTTCAGCTTCTTCCCATCATCAAGAAATCTCCTGAAGCCTCTCAACTAACCTAAATCTCCTGTTGACCCACAAGCTTCCAACTTACCCTCTTGCTGCTGCTATCTCCAAACCCTCACTCACTCCCAATATTCCAAGTGACATGGTGAATCTCTGTAGGTCTCAGGAGATTATGTGCTCCAACTACCCTTGCTGTTCTCCATATAGTACTTTCGGTTACTTCACCTTAGAAGGTGAATAAACAAAGAGAAAGGTCACCCACATTAATATACCCTTTTTATTTTTCTTACATTAAGTATTCAGTCTCTTTAAATAAGAAAATATAGGCATGTATGCTGTGTCCCATTCACAGCAATGCAGGCTGTGAACACGGTCACTGTGCAGGGCACAGTGCCATGCCAAGGCAATTATATGGCTTATGGTGGCAAGAGGCATGAGAGGGAGACTGCTGCCAGACAACCAAGAGGAAGGGGACATCCACCCCCACATGCATGTGCCAACACATGTTGGGACTCCAGTAAATTTAAAAGCTGTTGTTGTGTACACATTTTGCTCTGCTCTGAATGACTGCAATGTGCAGAAGCGATGGAGAGCCAGGTCTGCCCAGGAGCCCATTTATAAAGTTTCACTATCTGCGCCTCGGCCAATACCACAAGTGGGTGATCTGTTTTCCCCAGCAAAAGAGAGTTTTTATTCAGGTCCTGTCTCCCTCTTGCCCTCTCTTTCAGCTTTGCATATGCTTGCTGCATCATTACAGCTCAGAAAACTCATAAGGCTCCACTGCTGAGGCTCTCTTATCAGGTTTTTGTCTGATTCACGGACACTGCCCATACACACATGGTTTTTCTTTTTCCTTAGTCTTTCTGCTACCTCTGCTTGGTTTTACATACTCAAGACATTCAGGTACTTCTGAGGAAAACCTGTTCTTCCACTGGCAATGCTCTGTCTTGCACCAGCTTTCTTCAGTTTTGACTTTAGTGGATCCTGCTGCTCTAGGTCAGTTCAGAGGTGGAGCTGCCAGCGTGCCATTTCCTATGGTTCTTTAAAGAGGTACCTGCTCCCCAAGCTGATGAACAAAAGCAGACATCTTTTTGATTTGTAGATGAAAATTCTGAAAAATTTCTAAATGTTTCTATTACACTTGCACCCAAGGTTTCTTAATTTCTTACTGATGAAGGAAAACTTATTTGAGTATGCAAGACTCTAGCTCTGCTTAAAACTTGCATAAACTTTTCATAAAACAAAAAAAAATTACTGTTTTTACCTGAGTTATTGCTACCCAGCATTACCGTCTAAATGAGGGTTTAAAATAACTCAATAGTGACCTATAAGAAAAGCAGAAATTTCAGATTTTGAAATAAGATTACAGAGATGGAAAGCTGCATTTAATTAAGTCATTCAAATGCAAAAATATTGTGTGCTGTATAAAAACTAATTCCTGAGGACAAGAACTCATGACTCAGAGACCATGAACAGGGTCACAACTGTTTATGTGCCTTGTGTTGTCCAAGCAAGAATAGAACCACAGAATAAACCATGAAATATCTGACACCAATCCCAATTTCACTAAGTAACAAAATACCCGTTGACATCAGCAACATGGGATGAGGATCGTGACGCAATATGTCACTAAAAACCAACAGACCAGCACAGAAGCACTGACCTAATGCAGTAGTGGGGTGCTAGTAAGAGCACTGAAATTATGTCCCCTGCTCAGGTAACGGCAGTATACCTTCCCTGTAGTTTGGATGTACTTGGACCATGGACAGGCTAACCTTATAACCATGTGCCTCTCCATATAGACCACAGTGGGGAAAGAGAGAGGGACACTGGAGAGGAGTGAGTGTAAGGATCATTTTAATTTCTTGTAAAAAGAATTTGCATAGGCTTGTCTCTACTTCAAAGAGCTCATTTGAAAATCCACATCTAAAACCCATTTAAAAAGAAAGTTAGAAATTACCAGCGAAGCAGAAATCCTCAGTCTCACCACCATGCTGGTGTCATTTCCCTGTTTGTACTGCTGACCCAAGTCTTTTTTTTTTTTTTTTTTTTTCCCCTTTTTACATTTTTTTTTTTTTACTTTTGTTGCTAGTCGATAATA